>JABWTJ010000783.1:14884-296438 GCA_016801875.1 Solanum sitiens | reverse complement strand
AGGAAAGGGAAGCTGAGTCCGAGATATGTTGGGCCATATGAGATCCTACAGCGTATGGGTGAGGTGGCCTATGAGCTAACATTGCCCGCAGAGTTAGCTTCTATCCATCCAGTCTTTCATGTATCTATGTTGAAGAAGTTCCTAGGTGATCCAACATCAATCTTACCTGTTGAAGATTTGGGGGTTGATGAAGACTTGTCTTATGAGGAGGTACCGGTTGAAATCTTAGGCAGACAGGTCAAGCGGCTGAGGAACAAGGAGATTGCCACAGTGAAAGTACTGTGGAGAAATCATCTTGTTGAGGGTGCTACGTGGAAAGCTGAGGCCAACATGAGGGCCCGCTACCCTCACCTGTTCAGCTCTTGAGGTTAGACTTTATACTTTTAGCCTATGCTTCCTTATCTCCCCGTACTTTGTTGCTATTGATTGACTGTGTATAGTGCTTTTATTACGACCTGTCTGGCATTACAACATGAAGTAGTAGTGTCATTCGGGGACGAATGTTCCTAAGTGGGGGATAATGTAACAACCCTAAAAATGAATAGGATCAAGACTTAGTTGTTTCAAGAATGCTTGCGATTAGACCAAGGTCCACACGTATTGTGATTTACGCTGTAGAACCAGACCTCAGAAACCTACTAACGACCAAGAAAACGAACTTGGGGAGGTTATTAATTGAGCTTGGAAAGGTTGGAACCAACCATGTGAGGCTCACGAAAAGGAAGATTTAATCGAAAGAGTTTTTACCGGACTCAAAAGAAGAAATTTTAAGTTTTGAGGGTCCAAGGGTAAAATGGTCTTTTCCAGGACAAGGGTAATATTGTAATTACCCTGAGTAATTAATTATTTAATTAATTAAGTTAATAAAATAAAGAAATTCGGGTGGGGCAACCCGAAGGGACCCATTTTCGCAAAATGGGGTCACCCGGGTTCGAACCCCACTAGAAGCAAGATTAAACTTGCTTTTATTTTAATGTGTTAACTTAGTTTTTAATAAATAATTAATATTAGCTGATTTAGGAAAAAGAAATCAGATTTTTATTAATTATTGAGTTGACTAATTCAAACCCACAAAGTCCTACTTCTACTAGAATTCTATCTCCCTTTTCCCCACTCTCTTTGCACGATTTCTTTCTCTCTTTCACTCTCTTTTTCTTGGCTGAAAACGTGAGAAAACAATCAGCAAAAGCAAAATAAAGTAAAGGCAAAAGTTCATCAAGAACTTGAAAGATAGAAACTCAAAGAGAAAACAATCCGGTAACGTTAAGCAGAACTACTACGCTAGTCGGGTGAGGTGTGACTTTGGGTGTGTGGACTGATTTGTGGAGGAGTTCTTGGGCAGCATTTTGAACATTTAACAAGAAAACAAAGGTATGGGTTTTCTTACTCTTGCTCCCTTTCCCAAGAGACCCCTAGGACTCAGTGTATTCGGCTCAAAAACTAAGGTTGATTCCCCTATTGCATGTCCCTGTCATTAGCTCCCAACGAATGTAGGTTGGTATGAATGCTGGTAGACTAAGGATTATGTGATGTTTGTGCTGAATGTAATGTATTGGATGTATGTTAATTCATGAATATTCAACCATGTGTGTGTTCGAATTAAGAAAAACAAAAATGTGTATGGCATGTTGAGTCTCGGCCTAAGGGCTTGATTTTGTTAATATTTTGTTGGTTGTTTTATGTACACTAATTGAAGTAAAATGTGATGTTCATGTGATATGAAGTGTGGCTGAATTGAGGAGTAAACATTTTGGTTAAGAATTCGTGAAAAATTGTATTAAAGAACTTACCAAACGAACTATGTATTGTCCTATGAGTCTACTAACAAATGGAGATAAAAATGAGTAAAGAGGTCACTTTGAATTTCCAGCATTTTGTTGATATATCTCTGCCAAGTTAAGATGTTTAAAATGCCAAGAAAAATAAGGAAGATTTGGTGAGGTCTTTGAGGGTCGAACCCGAGACCTCACCCCTTTAAAAAAAATAAAAAAATATATAAATAAAGAAGAAGAAAATTCGTGTGGTGAGGGGGATTCGAACCTACCTTGGCTGGGAACTAAGTGTGAAGAAAAAGAAAATAAGAAATGAGAGGGGTGGGATTCGAACCCACACCCTCTCGGTTAGAAACCAAGTAAAAGGAAAAATAAAGAAAAATTTTGAGAGGCATGGGATTCGAACCCATGACCTCTATGCGGATGAGAGGAGTAAAAATAAAATAAAAAATGAAATAAGGCTGTGGGGGTTCGACCCCACAACCTCATAGTCAACTCAAATAAGTCAACTTTCAAAAAGGAGAATAAAATAAAGAGGTTGTGGGGGTTCGAACGCACAACCTCTCAGCCTTAAGCGAATGGAAGGGAAAGGAAAATAAAGGAGAATTGTAGTGTGGCTGAGGGGACTCGACCTCGGGTCCCAAAGTCTCCTATAGGCCGAATATAATAAAAGAAAAACGAAAATGGGGTTGTGGGGGCTTGAACCCACAACCCATCGGTCAATGCAAGAAAAATTTTAAATAGACAAGTAACCCTTCAGTGTAAATATTGTGATTTGACTTAGAGTTAAAATGTTATGAATATTAGAATGAAATCAATTAATAATGTAAATGACATTCAATTGATTCAAGACTTGGGATTCCTTGCCCAAACTCCTGTTTGATACATAAGTCATACGTGAACAAATCATTCAAGAATAATGCCATCTACTTAGATCGAAATCAAGATCTTGGCATATATACAAGATACATAAATCTTGTGCTATAAAATCTTAGGAATGTATGAGTCACTTAATGAACTACGAATGAAGCCTCATGGCTTGTACGTATAGACACATAAGTCTAACATACGTTCAAAAGCAAGTGAACCTAAGTTGTATGAAATGAAATGATGAACCCTAGAAGGGTTAAAGTATGAGTGTAAATACACTGAATGGCCAAGTGCATTGGCATATGATGAGATGAACAATGAAATGATGAAATGAACATACACGTAATAAGAGGTGAATAACTAACAAAAACAAAGATGCAAATGATGATGAATGTGGTAACAACATGATATGAGGCTAATGTAAATGAGGAGAGTAATCTCAAATGAGCCTAAGTAAATGTTACCAACATGTATTCACCTATGAGAGTGTAATATAATGAAGAGACTCTATGAACACTCTAATAAGAGTATTGAGCTTAACGCACTTAATACGAATGATGAGATGAGAAATCATCTAATGAGCTATGATGTCCTCATACTAGAAGTTAGCTTCCATGACGTATGAGATGAATGTAATGAAACTTTATACTGAGCACCGATAGGCTAGCTATGAGCGGTGATGCCTTCTTTCGGGAAGGGCGGAGGTTCACGTAACTCTCATGAGATGAGACTGTCCGGCTTGCCGGGTATGGGTCTCCTTATATCTCCTAGTCTTTGAACCTATACTGCCAATATAGGGATCTGGCGGGGTTAAATTCCCATGTACGCTAGCACGTTATTGGATCACTTTGGCCGGTGATTCCACCTCTTTTCGGTGTGGGGGAGACACTGATTTCATGATGCTCACATGATCTATGTCGGTTAAAGTTAAAGTTCCCAATGAATGAATGAGGCCAGCCTCAAATGATGCACACAATGAAATGAATGATACCAAAGGTGTTAGGATAGGATAATCAAAAGGTGAGTTAGATTCAAGTAATGACATTAGGTCATTCTTGGTCATTGCACAACGAACCTAATGAAAGTATTAAACTACATCCTAGGTATAACCGGTGATTACACTGGACTATGAACGAAATGAAATGAAGTACGTATGAATGAATGAAGCAGACTCTGTGTTTGCTAATGAAGACTCCCTAGTTGAGGTCCCACATGTTGAGCCCTAATTTCTGGGATGTCTTAATGTCATGTCCATGACTCCAAGGTCTCATGGCATATGAATAAATGATATGAAAGAAGTTATGTGCTACATGTAAAATATACTGTATGCTATATGATATGTACTATGTGTAAATGTTATGTGCTGTGTGCAAATGTGAAAAGTATGATGATGTATGTTATTCTCATGATGTCACTTTCCTAATCCAAATTTGGAAAGCTCACTTACTTTCCTAATCCAAATTTGGAAACTTTCCTAATCTCAATTTGGCATGTCCACTGACTTGACTTCCAAAAATCATGTTGTTAGGAAAGAGCTATTCTTTCTCATGCATGTCCTTGGTGTGTGCTTGCATATACCCATACTTAGTACAAGTGTGTACTAACCCTATACAAACTCTACTATTTTAGGTGCAGGCACAGGTGGACGGTAGAGCTACAGGATCATCGCTGCAGTTATCCGGACGTCCAGCATTCATCTGGTTTTTGGTAGGTCCTCATGCTTTCGAGGATGCTACTGTTTATGTTCTAGCTTAGTTTAGGAGTTGAGCTAGTGGAGCATGTTCCACTAGCGTTTCTTTTTTATTTTATTCAGACTATGTATGGATGCCATTTTTGCAATTATACGATTATATTATTGGACTATGTCTTTCATTTGATTATCTCTTAATGATTAGATGGTTGACGTTGAACGAATTTCGAATGTATTAGAAATGTTTAGTAAGTAATGTTTAGAAACAAAAAGTTTCAAATTTTCCGCTATATTAACCTATGTAAAGTAAGAATGACGTAAGTAGGCTTGTCTGCGACCTCTGAGAGGTCAACGACGCCGGTCTCGTCTGGGGTCTAGAATCCAGTCGTGACATTTACCTTGAATTTGAATTATTAATTCATGGTGACAATTCATGTTATGAATTATTTCTAAGTGTTTAGAAGTAGTTTAAAATGTTTAGAATCAAAAGGAGTGAAGATACACTTTATATGAGATCAAACGGGACAACCGACAGAAAAGGAGTGCGGAGAGGGAACCCTGGCGCGTTCCGGGATAGGGGCGCAAGCCCCTAACATCAGAGGCTGCATTTGGGTGCAATGCAGGCGTGCCGCGCCAGCATCTCCCTAGACATGCTTTCGACGAATTTTGCCTCTCGTTTTCTGGACCTAAATTGCTTTTAATCAATTTCTTTTCTCAAGCTTTCGTTAGATGCAATTACCCAACCTAAGTAAACAGTATTACACTAAAAAAATACTCCAAAGAATAAATTTCATCTTAAGAAATCATCAAAACCCCAACAAGACAAGATGTACAATGAACCACAAGAACACCTATCAAGAACTGAAATCCTTCAACTTCTTGAGAATGAAAGTACGCTGAAAATAACATGTTTGGTGTGTGGGTGAACTAACCCAACACTATGGAAGCTTACATACCTGTAGGGATTAAACCCATGGCGAAAATCCGCAACTAAACTCAAGAACGTCGACGAACACCGTCATCCTTTCCTCTTTTCACTTCTTTTCACTTCTTTTCTCTTCTTGAACTCTCGAATAAAACCCTAGGTGTATATTATGATTATAAAACTGAACCTAAAAGGATTATACCCCTAAATTAATACTAAACACGAATTAAATCTGATTGGGTAAGGCAAGGACCAAAATACCCCTCATATTTTTGGCTAACTTTTCTTAACAGGACATCCTAACTTCAAAAGGTCATATTTCACTCATCCGAACTCGAAACTTAGAAAACTCGGCGATTTTGAAAAGATAATGCAATTATTTCCTATGGTACCTTGTAGAACACCTAAATCATCTTCTTCTAGGATTTGTTTTCATTTGAAGTTGACCCAAAACTCATACTTAGCTTAACTTGCAAAATTTCAGATTTTGCTATTTCCAATTTAATTATTTTTGGAACTCAAGGTGCTAAATCTTGTGAAGTGACCTTAATACTTAAGAAATTTTTAATTCCTTTGTAAAATCTCAATCACTACGAAGAACGATTTGAGTCTTAGCTCAAAATTTTATGGGGTTACAGAATGATCCCAAGGGGGAGATATTGTAACACCTCAGACTTTGACAAATGTCTAAAAAGGAAAATGAGCAAGATCACAAGCCACAAACAGACCATGGACCCTTTACAGCTCCCTAGATGAGTATTTTGGGGGTCCATGAACCGTTTTAGGATTTGTGAGTACCTATCAAGGACTACCCTGCAGGGGTCACCTAGACGGTCCATCTAGTGGTTAACGACCATCTAGGCATCCTAAACAACCCTCCAGGATCTACCTAGGAGGGAGCCACCTAGACGGTTCCTTTGACTACCCTTGGTGTGACTTGGACAATCCATATAAGGATCCGTACAAGTCACCCAAACAATGAGGTTGCACCCAAGGTCACTTCTAAGCACCTAAGATGTCGAGATGGTCCATTAAGCTTCACATGGACCGTGAAGTCATCCGTGAAAGAGACTTCTTAGACTTTTGAGTGTTGGGTCAACTTCAACGATCATATCTTTCAGTACAAAATTAATTAGGTGACCCATGACCTATCAACTTAAACATCTTTGAGTCCTCTTTCCAACGTCACCAAGTTTTTCTAATTCCGAGCCTGGAGTAAAAAGTTATTCTTGTTTTAGTGAAGCGCTGTCGGGCAGGCAATCATGAGACTCACCGGGCAGGCAATCATGAGATCCACTAGACGAGCCATCAAGCCCCTCGTGAAGGTCAATTCGTCAGCTTTAAGTCAGGGTTGTATTGGTATTTTTCCCTATGTTTTTGGTAGTTGAATTACGTCATTTAGTAATTAAACTATGTCGTTTAACTTAGTCTAAGCCTAAGTAATTAGTCAAAAAACAACCTAAAACCCTCATTCTCTTAAAATCATCAAACATAGAAAGAAGAGAAAATACATTAAAAAAAAACTAAACTTGGCAGCAAAACTTACTTTAACCCTTAAACTATACCGGCATTTAAATACCCCCCTTAACATTTTTCAAGTGATTTAAACACCCCAAAAGGGATGATGCAGCACAGAAAGTGAGTGTACTCTTCTTAAAGCGCGTGAAAAAAGAAAAAAAAGTTGAATCTTTCTAAAGTCCTACATATGGCCTTTTTTTATTGGTCAATATATAATTAATATTTTAAATAGCTTTTTCTTGATATATTAACTCTCTGGAAATATGTATAAAAAAATTTTATCTAGAAGTATATATAATTAGTCGGTCCCCCGTCTTCCTCAATACACCTTTTTCTTCATCAAAACACCTCCTCCTCCATCTTCCTCACACTTAAAAAAAAACTATTTTCATTTTACTAGTCCTTTACTAATCTGTAAAATTCAATACCAAAGTCATTTTATTGAAATTAATTCGCTCTATTTAAGGTGTCGATTTCGTAAATGTAAATTTTCTTGAATTTTGAGTGACCCATTTTGATTTCTAGATCTATTCAAATATTTATCATATAATTTATATTTTTTTTATTAACTTTCTGATGCAATGTTCATTTCTTATTTGAGTTGTAAAGAAAAACTTGGCTTTCAAAAAACAATTCATTCTCCAAGAGGGTAAATTTATGGCGTGGGTTCGAAGAATATAATGTAAATATTATAGTGAAACTTTTTCATTCTAGTTATTTAAAAAAAAATGTTGATTAGTGAAAAAGAAGAAAAGTAAGTATTGAAGGTTGAAATGGTGAACAACAAGGAAGAAGAAAGAGAGAGGGTGGGGGTGGGGGGGAGTATGCATTTATAAATTAATTAATTGATTTAATTAATCTTAAAAAGTATTTATTAAAAATAGTGAATAAGTAAGAAAGAACTAAAAATTAATGACATAGTTCCTACATGGTTATGATGTGGCGCTTATGTGGCAATGATGTGGCGAGTAAGAGTGGTGTTATAGTCTCAGGGTGGAAAAAGATCACTTCGGAGATGATAAGGGGGTATTTACACGTCCGTGTAGTTTAAGTAAGTGGCGGACCCACATGCACCGTGAGGGTTCACGTGCACCCGGTAACTTTTTTTAAAAATCGAATATGTATGTATAGACAGTTCATTAAACGATAATATATATAACTGTGCACCCTAACAACCAAAAGTTGTTGTGGGTGCACTGGTCGAAGGCGCCTTTGGGAAGCGCAAGATCGCATGATCAAATCCCGCTAAAGGTAAGTAATTTATTTACTTTAAATTCAGGTTTTCCTCTTTTAAAAAAAATGTTGTTTCATTGTCTATTCATTTCTTAATTGAATTTAAAAATAATTTCTCTTTTGAAAAAAAATGTTGTTCCATTGTCTATTCATTTCTTAATTGAATTTAAAAATAAATAGAAGTTCCAACACATCTGTTGAGGTCTATCCTGCAGAGGTATTCAAATTGGATCAGTGATCGATTTCTAGGTTTCGAAATTAGTTAATTGTGGAAAGGCTCAAAACTAGAATCCGAATCTATGGGGGTTAATTCTAAACAAAATATAACACTTCTAAGACTTCTAGAAAATCTACGCTTACAAGTATTCTTCACCATATTTAAAGTCCACTTACATTATCTCGCATAAATTGGTAAGTTCTTCTTTATAAGCGTATTTTTTTGTGAGATTTGTTGTTGATTCTTGTGATTTGAAATGGATAGATTTTTGACGAAACATAATTCTTCTCAACCATGTTCTAGTTTTAGGTACAATTCTTTGAGTTATATAGATGAATTTGATTTGCAATCACTTAAATCGGATTCTCTAGAAAGAATATCCATTGATAATTATAGTCCTAGAATACGAGATGAAGTGAGAAGACATTATATTCAACAAGACTATTGTCAACCGGATATTCTTGATAAAAAGTGAATTGTACTTCTTTTAATTTTTTAATTTTTTAATTATAATGTTCAATATTGCTTAAAGTGAAATAAAATAATAAAATTCACTATTAAAAATTTATTGGGGACTCAAAATTTTCGAAAGCCTTAGCAGGGTGCTCCTCTAACTTTACTCTTAAGTCACTCCTAGCCTTACCCTTGAGCCACTCTTAGTGGTGCCCCCCCTATCTCCAAATCCTGGGTTCGCCTCTGGTTTAAGTACTAAAATAAGTTTATCTGTCAAGTTTACGGGTTTTTTTATGTACTTTCTCTAGAAAGAAAAAAAAAGACAAAGTTGAAAATATCTCCCAAGAACAAGAAGAGGTTTAATTCAAATTCTGCCCCCAAATCCAAAGGATTTCTCCTTAGTTTTTGTCACCAGGTATGTGGGATTTCACTAGCGGGCTCCTTTCCCATTAGATTCGGAGAATTTAATCAATTCTTCTGTTTCTCCACAAATTGTTTAGACCCAATATTCCTAAATCTTAGGATCCACTGCAATTCAGATGTTATAGTCTCTAAAATGATAATTACATGTTTCTTGGAGAACTAGTGTAGTCCCATGTATATAACTCATAAACCCTAGTCTGTGTTTGTTATCAGTATTTCATGAATTATACTTGCTAGGAATATTAGTTATACAATCATGCTTAAGCATTTGAATGTCATATCTTACAGTAGATGTTTGTTATATTCTTAGGTAATTATCAGTATTTTGAGCTACTCAATATTTCAGTTGCATTTTAGCTTTACATTCAGTTGGGAGTAGACTTAGAACTGAGTTGGACTAGGGTTCAACGTACCCTCAAGTCCGAGAACTATCTTCCCTCATAGATTTATACAAGTCCCCTCTTTTGGGCATCAGTTTTAGCTCATTTCACAGTCATGCCTTTATACATCGACAAGGTATATGGATCATCTCGATTGGGGAATATACATCGGACTCAACAGTTAGTTCGTGTGATTTATGTCGGTGAATAGTATCTCCTACACTCAGATTTATGTTGCATGGACCATGCATTCAGTATTTACTTAAAAATTCATTTCAGCATATTATCTTCATGATTAGTACTTAGTCATTGCATCTAACTTAATTTCAAGTTATGCTTCAGTATATCTGTTTCCATGTTTACTTCTTATATTGTTCAACTTATCATGTATGTTGTAAGCTCAATATATTCAAAGTACTTATGTATAATTTTGTGATACATCGTTGTATGATGTAGGTTTTAGGCGCTCAATATCCAATTCACGGTTACCTTGACTTCTAGATCGTACTGAGCAGCGTTAGTAGTGAGTCCTCATAGTTCAAGTACAATAGATATGCTTTAATTTCTTGTCTTTACATTTTAGTTTAGTCTTTTTAGAGTTAGCTTGGGGCATGTCCAACAACTTATATTAGTTAGAGGCTTTTAGACATAAAGTAGATTTAGTTAGTGTTATTTTTGGTCATTACTATACTTTTCAAATATTTGATATATTCAAACTAATTGGGCTTTTCCCTATTTCAGATACTAACTATCTTTTGCTTCCGCACACTGCATGATTTAACTGAACTTGTATAAATATGTCAGGCCATGGCTTAGCTTGGTGTCACTTGACACTAAGAATTATGTCGCGCCTAGGGGGTAGCCTTGGGGAGTGACAATTGCTGTCATGATGAATGGTTCTTATAATGCACGAATTGTAATTAATCAATATTCAATGAGAGTATCAACAACGAACATAAATAATAATAAATTTTCAAACAAAAATACACATGAAAGACAATAGGAATATATTAACTTCCAACTTCTGACATACTTTCTGTTCTCTAGATAGGCCAGCTAGTCAAACGTCAATTTATATCCTCTCCCTTAATAATATATTTCATTTCCTTTCTCAAATTTATACAAACTTCTTAAATGTTTGATGATTTGAAAATTTCACATAAATCATTTGTCATATTAAATGATAAATTAAGTTTAGAATATAGTTGATCATGTAACATCTCATAAACCGAAATCTAGGATTAAACAAAGAAACTAAGAATTGTTATTGTTGTAAAGAATAGGAGAAATCTCGAAAAACATTTAAGTGTCAAAGTGACATTTTGGCAGTTTTCAAACAGCTATAAATTCTAGATCATGATAAGTTAGAGCCAGTTCTTTTTATGGTTGAAAATCCCTTGAAGAGATCTTTTTAACGTCACCAAGTTTGCGTGTTTTCGATATCGTATGAAAGAAATATGACTATCGAAAGTTGGGTTGTTGGATTGAGAAAAGTCCCATTCGGATTTTAGTAAGGGTAAAGTGGTCTTTTCACCCTACTATTTCATAATTTATTTTATGGGTTTATTAGGGGTAATATTAATCCTTAAGTCAGTTTTTAAAAGATTGAATACGCTTAGGGCTTGGGAGAAAAGAGAAGAAAAGAAGGAAAAAGGAGAAAAGACCACGATTTCGCATAGATCGTTGAGTGAACTTCGTCCGGAGTGATACATTTAAGGCATGTGAGATCTTTCTATGTTGGTTTCTTCCACCCACACAACGATATGTTTAATTCTGCGCAATTAGAGTAAATTGAATGATGAACATTAAAGTTCTTGGTGAAAAATCGTTGAATTTTTGTTGGTTGAGTTATAGTATACCTTTTGTTTGATTCGTATTTACGGGCTGTTTACGAGTCTAAACTATTGGGTATTGAGAATTTTAGTGATCCTAAGTGTTTGGGGTGATAGCCATGGGAGTTTAGAAGGTTTATAATTGAAAATCAGAAAAGAAAAGTCAAAAATACCGTCTGACAAGCCTTGGGTCATCGTGCCTGCCAAAGACCCTAAGGGCAGCCTCTGTCTGATAGAGCCTGGACAGCCAGAGCCTCTCAGGACAGTCTCTGTCTGTCAGACTTTGGCGCCCCGCGCCTCTTAGAGCGCTAGGGTCACCTGGAGATCTCATTTTCCCTTATCTTTTTGTACTAGTTTCTACGTGATGTACCTATAATTCCTAGTTGATTCCAACATTCTAAAGTACATATATACATAATGAAATCATCCATAAACATGAGATCATGGTCCTTGAATTCGTAGTCCATTTCAAGGAAATTTGAGATCAAAGTCAAAAAAGTTAAGAGTCAAGTCGAAAAAGTTAAGAAGCAAGTCAAAGTGAGTTCGTAGAGTTTTCAAGAGTCTTAAAAAAACATTTTTACTTTTTTTAAGTCTCAAGCTACAAGTTGAGAAATGGGTAACGAGTTGAGTCGAAATCTCTATAGCTATAAGGGGGACTAGTATTCCCTAAGAGTTAAGTTTCAAGTAAAGCAAAGAGGAAAGAGTGACTTCATTTCTTAAAAGCTATAAGGGAACTAAGTAGTCCATAAGATTATAAACGTATTTCACATTTTGAGAAAGAAAGGAAGCTAGACTTCCTTAGAGCCTTTGGCTAGTTTTAAAAAAGGGGGAACTATGATTTCCAAGAGAGCTTTTAAAGCTAAGTTTGAGTAATTACCTTAAACCAGAGATGAAGTTGTTTTGAATTATAAGAGCTAAGTATTTTGGGATTAATTAGCACCGTATGGGTACACGAGTTCATATCAACTCACGTCTCCATAAACCATGTAGCTAACATGGAAAGATAAAGGATCATACTTTTTAGATGATTCCTTAGTGCTTTTCAGCATAGACTAGTGGATCCAGTTAGTAGTTTAGGTTCTACACCGATAGCAAGATATAGGGTGGTCCTCTTGCAACGTGAGGTAAGACATTGTACCATCACTTAGTCTCATAGTCATGGTTTTCGGTTAGAGAATTTTCCACAGAAACTATATTACTTTTATATATAAGTAAAGTTGAGTTTATTATTGCATTTCCTTTAATGAACTAAGTATTTACATTATTTTATAAGATTTATATATATTATATGCATCTTTATATCTTTATATTGAGTTATGACTTCTTGAGTTGAGTAGAGACAATGTAAGTTCATTCTTTATCCTTTCGATCTTACTTGTTGTTGTTTAGCATTCCAACTCACATACTCGTACATTCAATATACTGATTCCACTTGGCCTGCATCGTCTTATGATGCAGACGCAGCTAACCAGGATCAGTATCCAGCGCCTCGTTGATCCAGCTTGAGCATTCAGAGTCAGTGCTGAGCCTCATTGCATTCCGGCGGACTCTTTCATTATTTTCTGTATTTCTTTATAGAATGTTGTGGGGTTTGTCCCAACATTCATCGTAATATTAGTAGAGGCTTCATATTCAAATAGATAGCCAGATAGTTAGTTTTGGGTCTCTCTTTATTTACAGATATATATTATTTTGACACTTAAGAGTCATTTTTGCAATGATTATTATTTAAAGTATTTCTCATGAGAATGTTTCCAGCTTTACAATTGAGTTAAGTTAAATCTTCCACTGAGTTAGGTAAGCCACGCCAAGGGTTTGCTCAAGGCCAACAATGATCGTTGGGTGCCGACCACGTCCCGGGGTGTAGTCTCTGGGCGTGACAAACTTGGTATCAGAGCACAGAGTTCAAGAGCCCTAGGGAGTCTTTGAAGTCGTGTCTGTAGATTGTTAGTCATTGGTGTGAAATGTGCCACATGTATGATTAGGAGGCTACGACATTTAGGAATTTTTTCACTTCTTTCATAATTACTTTCGTGTGTTAGAGTTTATCACTAAAATGTTTCCTTCTAATTCGTTCTTGCGCGTGTTTCAGATCATTATGCCTCCAACAAAATGTCACGACCGAGGAGAACCCCCTAGACGTAACCGGCGTTTTCATCCTTTGAGAGGACTTGGACAAGCCCTTAGCATTCATCATAACATATCGTAGGTCAAAAATGCGGAAAATTAAATTTTTTAACATAGTGAAGTATACTTAGACTTCTCACATATCATATATGGAGTTTACATAGACTCATCGCTTATTGAAGCTTACATAGGCTTCTCATTTACGCAACATAACCAATACATAAGATATAGTCTAATAACATTGTCTCACATTAAACCATCTAAAAAGTATTACAACATTTTATGTAATGGAGTTCATAACATCATTGCATACAAGACCCTTACCAACAATCCCATCCCAAGCCTACAAGTGCAATGCTCATGTGAAGCCCCATAAACACACATAATCAAGTAAACTACAAAATAGACCATAAGAAATGTTTACATTTCATATATCTTCATATCATGCATATTCATCATATATATATATATATATATATATATATATATATATATATATATATATATATATATATATATATATATATATATCAACTTAGACCAATGTCATGTTTATCAATGGAACTTACATCATATAGGATCATCAACATGTAAAGTCAACATATGCATTTCGTTCATATCATAAGTGCATAAGAATAAGCTCATAGGACTTCCCTCAAGGCCAAATTGTGCAATATATAAGTAGAGTCCCATACCCTACCTACTCTATGTAGAATCCCTTAAGTCACCCTAGTCAGTGTTCACTTCATTACTTTCATTCATTCATTTTACTTTCAGGAACAATCGCCTTAACCGACAATAGACCATGTGAGCTAAACACGAAATCCAGTATCATGAAACCATACACTGAAAGAAGGTGGTCTACTTGCCAAGGTAAAACTAAAACATTTACACAACATTCTAGGTGGATCAATTAGCTAGTATTCCTATGGAGGCAACATAGTTAAGGAACTAGGAGATATACTTGAAACCCTCTCTATGCACAATTTCATTTTAGTCTCCATCTCATGAGAACCATTGTGAACCTACCTTCCCACATTGGGAAGGGACACCTCTCGTAACTATTTCGATCGGTTCTAAGCTAAAATCCTTTTTTGAAATGTCTTTAAGTCATTCTTAATCATCATAGCTTAATATAGGTCATAGGATAATAACCCTTTCTATATCATGTCATTAGCTCATTAGGTATTGCATGAGAATTTACTTTCATAACAACCCTTCATTTGTGAGATCAACACATCATAGTCATATCACAGTAAGGCACACAAGTGATTCATATTCAACCTTGTATCATCATACCCTTAACTTGATCTCACAATTCACATATTCAAGACATTTCATAATAATCATCATATAATTATATTCATAATCTAATCACATATAATACTTCAAATGAACATCATCATCAAGTATAAACCATCATCATTGAAGTAAAGAACTCAAGATCATAAAGTCTCACCACATAGCCTTCATAAGCCTCCTTCAAGATCTTACCATCAACCCAAAAATATTCATCCACCAATTGACTTAATAACATAATACAATAGTAAACTATACAAGAACTAAGTCAATTGTATCATCACTAATAAAATCAACCTCAATTCATAACCTAGGGTTAGGGGAAAAAGATTCAATTATGGATCTTGCATAGAACTTGGTCAAAGACTAAGAACTACAAAAATTAACTCATAAACAATCATAATCTATCAATAATAATTAAAGTAAATCAACATTAAATCAATTTGAAAGATCAATCACGAAATTGGATGAAAACCCATCTTTTAGACATTATTGGAAACCAATTTTGAAGAGCCTCTTGGGGAAAGAGATTCCAAGAGTGAAACCTTCCATAACTTAGATTCCTTAAAGTTTGATGGAGAAAAGATGAAGTCTTGAATCCCTTGTGAAAATTGAAGCTTGGTATTCACGGGGTCTTTGAATAGAGAGAGAAAGTAGAGAGAAGTTGGACAGAATTGGGTTTGGGAAATAATGGTTGTTGAGTTAGTTTAATGAGGGTTAGTCCTTATATAGTCCCCCAAATAACTTAATTAACCATACCTTAATACTTAATTAATTAATTAACTAAATAACTAAATAACCTATTAATTAGAAAATTAGGTAGTCCACTTTGACCCTCAAATTGCGATACCACGTCCACGCCCCTTAGTCCCAACGACGGCCCGTCCTGCAGGGGCATCATTTATGACAAAGACTGGGTTTTTGGATAAAATTTAAGAGTAAACTAAGTTACAACCTACAAGTCCATTGACGAAGATACGATCAAACGATGTTTCGTTGTTGCACACTGTCCAATTGACAGTTTTGGGTCTAAATGTAGGGTCCTCTCCAAGGACCCTTAGGGTGGTCCTTGGGGAGTCATACCCGAACATTTTGACCCTAATCATACTCTAGTACATGTTTAACACCATTATACAAAATTTCACTAAATCCCAACTCTTAAAACCCCATTTAACATGCCAAGACACCCTAGTGCACATTTCACAATTTTTCGGACGTCATGGTCATTTCTTGACATTTTGACTCTAACATCTCCTAATTGGTTTCAATACATTATTTTAGGATTAGAAATAGTGTTTTAGGTTTTAGTTCATCATGTGAGGCTATAGACTAGTTCATGAACTTTCGGAGTGGTACATTATCCCCCCCCCCCTTAGGAACATTCGTCCCCAAATGACACTAAAATATTTTTGAAGGGGAATTAGGAGACTCAATTTATCAGCCCAACCAAAACATATAATCATCATGAGTCACAACTCATACGAGTAATTCACAACTCCATTCAACACATAAACATGACATTTACACGTAGCAACTCAAATCACAATTTACCACATATAACAGCTCACATCACAGCAAGTGGAACTACCTTCTCAATATCAATATGACCCAACATGAACATCAAGATTCACTTATGCCAACCTTCTTTCAAAACACATAACATGCTCACTATCATTTCATAAAGGCAACTATACACAAAACACAAATAAGTGCAAGTTAAGCAGAAGAACATTTTCCATGAAAAATCATTATATCATAAACCTTTACCAATAATATTCACATAGTACAAAAGTAATCCAAATTCAATATTATTAATTAGTTCATTTCAAGACGATTACGAACCTCAACTTTGGCTAGAATTTTGTGGAAATAGATGAGGATAACGGGACTTTAGGTCGGCCTCGGCCTCCCATGTAGCTCACTAAACTATGTGGTTTCTCCATAGGACTTTTAAAGAGACCCCATCTTTGTTCCTCAACTTCTTAACTTGGCGATCTAGAATTTCCACCGGAACCTCTTCATAAGAGAGGTTCTCATTTACATACAACCATTTAATAGGGAGAATAGATACCGTGTCGCCAATACACTTCCTAAGCATGGAGACATGAAATACGGGATGAACCAGGGCTAGCTCACTTATTAACTTGAACTCGTAAGCAACCTTCCCAACCCGTGTCACATCGCATAGGGACCCACATACTGGGGACTAAGCGTCCCCTTCCTTCGAAATCTCATCACCCCTTTCAAGGGTTAAATTTTCAAGTAGACCATATAACCTACTTCAAATTCAAGATCTCTTCTTCTATTTTTGGCATATGATTTTTTACGACTATAGGCTGTTTTAAACCCATCCCTTATCATCCGAACTTTTTCCTAAGCTTCATAGATTATTTCGGGACGAAGGAGTGAAGACTTTCCTACTTCAAACCACCCAACCGGAGACCTACATCACCTACCATAGAGTTCTTCAAAAGTTTACATTGAAATACTGGAGTGATAGATATTATTATAGGAGAACTCAATCTACGATAGGTGATCGTCCCAATTTCCATTGAAATATATTACACAAGCTTTTAGCATATCTTCTAGGGTTTGAATAGTACGCTCCGCTTGACTATCCGTTTGAAGATGAAAAGCGGTGTTAATCTTCACTTGAGTACCCAACCCTTTTTGAAAAGTCCTCCAAAATCGAGAAGTTAATTGAGCACCTCTATCCGATATGATAGACAAAGGTATCCCATGTAAGCTCACCATCTCGTTAATGTATATTATTGCATAATCATACGCCAGATAAGTAGACTTGATAGGGATAAAGTGAGATAATTTTGTAAATCTATCCACAATCACCCAAATTGAGTCATTTTGCCTCCGGTTCGAGGCAACCTAACAACGAAGTCCATATTAATTTCTTCACACATCCAAGTAGGAACATTCATTACTTGTGTCAAACCACCCAAATATTGATGTTCGGCCTTAACTTGTGGCAATTTGGACACTTAGCTACAAACTACGCTACATCCCTTTTCAAAGCATATCACCAATAGACCTCTTAAAGATCACGATACAATTTGGTGGAACGCAAATGAATATAATATCGGGAACCATGAGCTTCTTCCAAAAGTTTCCCCCTCAAATATCAACATCCGGTACACACAATCTACCTTGGTACCTAAACACACAATCCCCCCTTGGGAGAATGACTCATTGAACTTGATAAGTAACGATTCCTTCAACTCCATCAATAGTGGGTTAAGTTGTTAGTTAGACTTTACCTCGACCACTAAAGATGTCTCGGAGTTATCATGAACCATAAAACCACCTTTCCAAGAATATTCTAATCGAACACCAAACTGAGCTAATCTATAAACATCCTTCACTAAATCTCTCTAACATTTCTCCACATGAGAAACACTACACATGGTCATACGACTTAAAGCATCTGCAACTACGTTGGCCTTGCCGGGGTGGTAGAGAACACTCATGTCGTAATCCTTCAAAAGTTCCAACCATCTCCTTTGTCAGAGATTCAACTCCTTTTGAGTGAAGACATATTGAATACTCTTACGGTCAGTAAATACATCCACATGAATACCATATAGGTAATGTCTCCGTATTTTCAATGCAAACATTACGACCACTAATTCAAGATCATGAGTTGGATAGTTCTTCTCATGCTCCTTGATTTGTCTAGACCTTACCATGTTGCATAAGGACACAATCCAAACCTACTGGGGAAGTGTCATATTACACCACAAAACCCTTGGTACCCTTCGGTAAGGTCAACACCAGAGCGGAGGTAAGCCTATCTTTCAACACTTGGAAACTTCTCCACAAGCTTCCGACCACTCAAACATTACACTCTTTGTGGTCAAGGTAGTCAAAGGAGAATAAATGGATGCAAACCCATCAACAAACCTCCTATAGTACCCTGCTAGACCCAAGAAACATCTAATATCGATTGGAGTCAAAATTCTAGGCCAATTCTAAACCACTTCGGTTTTCTTCGGATCGGCCTCTATACCCTCACTTGAGATAATATGACCAAGGAATGCCACCGATCTCAACCAAAATTCACACTTACTATACTTGTCAAAGAGTTGATGTTCCTTGAGGACTTGCAATACGACCCTCCAATGGTCCATATGATCACCCTCACTCTTCGAATATACCAAGATGTCATTAATGAAGATAATCACAAAGGAAGCAAGGTAATTCCAGAACACTCTATTCATAACATCCATAAAAGTCATCGTGGCATTAGTGAGACCAATAGACATTACTAGGGACTCATAATTACCATACCTAGTTAGGAATGCCATTTTAGGTATATCTTCACCTCTCACCCTAAGTTGGTGATACCCCGACCTCAAGTCAATCTTACCTCAAGTCAATCTTAGAAACGTATCTTGACCCTTGGAGTTGATCAAACAAGTCGTCAATCCTAGGGAGAGGATACTATTTCTTTATGGTGAACTTATTGAGTTGACAGTAATCAATGCACATCCTAAGGGACCCATCCTTCTTCTTTACAAATAAGACCGGAGAACCCCATGGAAAAATACTAGTTGTATGAAACCTTTGTCTAGTAGATATTTGAGTTGAGCCTTCAACTCTTTCAATTCGTCTGAACCCATCCAATAAGGAGGAATTGAAATGTGATTCGTATCTGGTAACAAGTCTATACTAAAGTCTATTTCCCGTTCGGGAAGAATTCTGGGCAAGTCATCGGGAAAGACTTTCGGAAAATCCATCAGTACGGGTACCAACTCTAATGGAGAAATCTTGGTCTCAAGATCCTTAACCCTTACAATATGGTAAGGACACCCCTTGGAGACCTTTCTACAAGCTTTTTGACACAAATAATTTGACCTCTAGGGATTGAGTTACCCCCCTTCCACTTTAAGATGGGTTCATTAGGGAATTGGAACTTAACTACCCTTGTTCAACAATCAATAGAAACAAAGCAAGCATGTAACGAATTCATTCCCAAAACAATATCAAAATCAACCATATCAAGTTCTACCAAGTAAACCAAAGTAGCTATATTTGGCAATGGTATAGGACAACTCCTAAAGAGTCTTCTAGCCTCAACGGATTCACCTACCGGTGTTGTAACCATAAATGATTCAATCAAAACATCGGGTAGTACATCAAACTATTTAGCTACTAGAGGAGTTACAAATGATAAAGAAGCACCGGGATCTAGTAAAGCATAAACATTAATAGAGAAGTCTTATAACATACCGGTGACCACATCGGGAGATTTCTCTTGCTCACCCGAAGAGCGAAGATCATAGATTTTGTTCCTCTTTGGAGCATCGGATTAGGACCACTTGATTGAACTTGGTTACCCTCCTTTCCTCTAGCCTTAATCAAGGGACAATCCCTCACCTTGTGACCATATTTCCCACAACCAAAGCAATTACCTGTTCCCACCACGCACTCACCCATATGTTTCTTACTACACTTGGAACAAGTAGGTTTCTCAATAGTCTGAAGCTTGTGACAAAAGCTTTCAACAATTGAAAAAGAGATTTAGTACCGCTCCGATTTTAACCTTACCATATGGTACTCAAGGTTTTGTGGTGTAATGTGATGCATCAAGAGTTTGTTTGGGTTGTGTGTTTATGTAGAATGGCAAGGTTATAGCTTATTCCTCCAGACAGTTGAAGGTTCATCAGAATAATTCTCCGACACATGACTTAGAATTGGCTGCAGTAGTGATTGATTTGAAGATATGGCGTCACTACTTGTATGGTGTTCATGTTGACATATAGCCTCAAATATGTGTTCACTCATAAGGAGCTAAATGTCAGACAGAGGAGGTGGTTAGAATTACTGAAGGATTATGACATGAGTATTCTTTACAACCTAGGTAACGCTGATGTAGTTGTTGATTCCTTAAGCAGGATATCCATGGGGAGTATCGCCTATGTTAAATAAGAAAAGAGGGAGTTAGATAAAGATATGCACGGGAGTTAGATAAAGATATGCACGGACTCGCACGTCTAGGAGTCAGACTTATGGATTCCACAGAAGGAGGCATTATGGTGACTAATGGGGTTGAATCATCACTAGTATCAGAGGTGAAAGAGAAACAAGACGAAGATCCCATTTTGCTTGACTTGTAGGCAAACGTTCATAAACAAAGAGTATTAGCTTTTGAAAAAGGGTGAGATGGTGTGCTAAAGTATCAAGGTAGGTTGTATGTACCTAGGGTGGATGGACTCCAAGAGAGGATCCTGGAAGAGGCTCATAGCTCCAGGTATTCCATTCATACGGGTTCAACAAAGATGTGCTGCGATTTAACAAAAGGTATATTAGTGGGAGGGAATGAAGAAAGATATTACTCAGTTTGTTGCCAAGTGCCTAAATTGACAACAAGTGAAAGTAGAACACCAAAGGCGTGGAGGATTGGCTCAAACTATCGAACTTCCGGAATAGAAGTGGGAGATGATAAATATGATCTTTATCACAAGCTTGCCAAGATCTCACAGGCAACATTATTCTATTTGGGTGATTGTCGATACAATTAAAAAGTCATCCCATATCTTGCCGACAAAGACTACCTATTCGATCGAAGATTATGCTAAGTTGTACCTTCAAGAGGTTGTGAGAATTCATAGAGTTCTTGTCTCCATTATTTCCTATAGAGGTGCATAAATTACTGCACAATTCTTGAAATCTTTCTAGAAAGGTTTGGGTTCAAAGGTGAACTTAAGCACTACTTTTCATCCTTAGACAGATGGACAAGTAGAACGTACTATCCAGACCTTAGAATATATGTTTAGAGCTTGTTTGATTGACTTCAAAGGGAATTGGTATGATCACATACCTCTTATTGAGTTCGCTTACAACAACAGTTACCATTCGAGCATCCAAATGGCTCCATATGAGGCTCTTTATGGGAAAATATGCAGATCTTCTATTGGGTTGTTCGAAGTTGGTAAAGCAGAGTTAATAGGACCAGATTTAGTTCATCAAGCCACAGATAAATTGAAAGTGATTTAGAAGAGGTTGAAGACGGCACATAGTCGCCAAAAGTCCTACATAGATGTTTGGAGAAGGCCGTTATATCTCAAGGTTTCACCCATAAAGGGGGTTATGAGGTTAAGTAAGAAGGGGAAACTTAGTCCCCGGTATATTGGACCTTATAGAATATCCAAAAGATTGGGCAATGTAGAATATGAGCTGGAGTTACCCCAAGAGTTAGAAGCGGTTCATCCGGTGTTACATGTGTCTATGTTGAAAAAGTGTTTGGGTGATCCTTCATTTATTGTACCAACTCAGGGATTATCCTATGAGGAGATTCTGGTTCAAATTTTGTATCATCAAGTTTGCAAGTTGAGAGCAAAGGAAGTTGCATCGGTCAAAGTTCTTTGGAGAAATCCACTTGTTGAAGAAGCAACTTGGGAAGCTGAGGAGGATATGAAGAAGAGAAATCCACATCTCATTGGATCCGGAGAGAATGCAGATCAAGCTACTAAATTCTCTTCTTAGAACTTTATAAGAATATGTGTAACCATATTATTACTTGCTTTGTTAGTTGAGTGTCGAAATGATGTTACTACTCATAGCTTAGTGAAAGAGTTCTCATTCAAGGACGAATGTTTCCAAGTGGGAGATATTGTAACATCTTGTCGAAATAGGTAGGATTAATAAAAAAAAACTATGAATGGTTATTTTTGTAAAGAATAGGAGAAATCTAAAAAATTTCTTAAGTGTAAAAGTGAGTTTTTGGTCATTTTAAAACAGCCATAACTTCTAGCTCAGGTTAGTTAGAAGTGATTTTTCCAACGTCGCTGATTTTGCGTACTTTCAATGTCGTATGAGGAAGATATGCATATTGGAAGTTGGGTTGTTGAATTGAGGAAAGTCCTATCCAGATTTTAGTAAGGGTAAAGTGGTATTTTCACCCTACTATTTCCTAATTTGTTTTAATGGTTTATTAGGGGTAAGATTAAGCCTTAAGTCAGTTTTTAAAAGATTGAATACGCTTAAGGCTTGGGAGAAAAGAGAACAGAAGAAGGAGAAAGGAGAAAATACAAAGATTTCGCCAAGATCGTTGAGTGAACTTCATCGGGTTGATCCCTTTAAGGTATGTGAGATCTTTCTATTTTGGGTTCTTCCACCCACACAATAATATATTTAACTCAGGTATGAGCATTGAAGTTCTTGATGAAAAATTCGTTGAATTCTTGTTGGTTGAGTTGTAGTATACCTTTGGTTGTTTGATTTGTGTTTTCGGGATATTTTACCAGTCTAAACTATTGGTATTGAGAATTTTATTGATCCTAAGTGTTGGGGGTGAGATACATGGGAGTTTAGAAGGTTTAGAATTGAAAATCAGAAAAGAAAAGTCGGAAATCCCATTTGACAAGACCTGGGGCGCCGCGCCTGCCAGAGATCATCAGGGAAGCCTCTGTCTGACAGAGCCTGGCGCACCGCGCTAGCCAGAACCTTTTAGGACAGTCCCGTCCGTCAGTATCTAGCGCCCCGCATGTCTTAGAACGCCAGGGTAACCTGGAGATCTTATTTTTTCCCCATCTATTCTTACTAGTTGCTAAGTGATGTACCTATAATTCCTAGTTGATTCCAACACTCTAAAGTACATCTAAATATCATGAAATCATCCATAAATATGAGATCATGGTCCTTGCATCCATAGTCCAATTCAAGGGAAGTTTAGATCAAAGTCAAAGAAGTTAAGAGTCAAGTCCAAAAAGTTAAGAAGCAAGTCAAAGTTAGTTCTTAGAGTATTCAAGAGTCTTAAACAAAAACTTTTACTTTGTTTTAAGGCTCAAGCTATGAGTTGGGCAATGAGTAATGAGTTGAGTCTAAATCTCAAAAGCTATAAGGGGACTAGTATTCCCTAAGAGTTAAGTTAAGCAAAGAGCAAAGAGTGAGTTCATTTCTTAAAAAATATAAGGGAACTAAGTAGTCCCTAAGAGTATAAATGTTTTTCACATTTTGAGAAAGAAAGGAAGCTAGAATTCCATAGAGCCTTTGGCTAGTTTTAAAAAGAGGAACTATGATTTCCAAGAGTAAAAGCTAAGTTTGAGCAATTACCTCAAACCACAGAATAAGTTATTTTAAAAACATATGAGCTAAGCATTTTAGGAGTAGTATCGAGCACCTATATAGGACGCGAGCTCATCTCAACTCAAGTCTCCATAAACCATGTAGCCAACATGAACAGATAAATGATCATACTTTTTAGATGATTCCTTAGCGATTTTAAGCATAGACTAGTGCATCCACTTAGTAGTTTAGGTTCTATACTAACGGCAAGGTATAGGGAGGTCCTCTTGCAACGTGAGGTAAGACGTTGTACCATCGCTTAGACTCATAGTGATGGTTGTCGGTTAGAGAATCGCCCACAGAAACTATATTACTTCAATATATAAGTAAAGTTGAGTTTATTATTGCATTTCCTTTAATAAACTAAGTGTTTACACTATTTTACAAGCTTTATATATATTGCATGCGTCTTTACTGCTTTATATTGAGTTATGACTTCTTGAGTTGAGTAGAGTCAATGTAATTTCATTAATACTTTCAAGCTTACTAGTTGTCGTTTAGCATTCCAATATGCATACTTGTACATTCAATGTACTGATGACAGTTGCCCTGCATCGTCTTATGATGTAGACGCAAGTAACCAGGATCAGCATCCAGTGCCTCATTGATCCAGCTTGAGCATTAAGAGTAAGTGGTGAGCCTCAATGCATTCCGGAGGACTCTTTAATTGCTTTCTGTATTTCCTTTATAGAATGTTTTGGGGCTTTTCCCAACATTCATCGTAGTATTAGTAGAGGCTTCATAGACAAATAGATAGTTAAATATTCAGTTTTGGGTCTCTCTTTATTTATAGATATATATTGTTTTGAGACTTAAGTGTCATTTTTGGCAAAGATTATTATTTAAATTATTTCTCATGAGAATGTTTCCATCCTTTACAATTTAGTTAAGTTAAGTCTTCTGCTGAGTTAGGTAAGCTAGGTCAATGATTAGCTCAAAGTCAGTAATGGACGTTGGGTGCCGGCCTCGTCAAGGGTGTAGGCTCTGGCGTGAGAGATCAATTATTACTAAATTAAAAATGCATAAAAAATTAAATCTCTTGTATTCATTAGTTTGATGTGAAACACTTAAAGTCTTTTTTCCTGAAAACTTTTATCATTCAACTTATAATTATAGTTAAAATAATTAGTTTGAATATTTTTTTCCTAAACTAATTGCTAGTCAAACTTCAGTTACTCTAATCTTATCCCCTCTAATTCAACTAACCCAACTCACCAAACACTTCTTAAAGCAAAAATACTAATTAATTACTAACATTTTAACAACTTGATAATAAATAAATGCCTATTAACTCGGTCACTCCCACCCCTCTTTTCCTATCCCCGGTATATATATCACACTCTCCCTACAAATCATTATAAGTAAACCCACATCCCAATTCTCCATTTATGGGATCTTATATACTCAATTGATTTTATTCAGTGGAAATAGTTAAGGAAATGAGTCAGATCAAGCGTCGATGGAATCCTAGAGAGCATGAACTATTGCAGAAGCTAGAAGAGGAACATGGAGTAGAGAACTGGTGGTTTATCAGCCAATCGATTCCTAGTAGAATTGCAAAATTGTGTAAGGAGCATTGGTGTAATCCTCTTAATCCTCAATTGGATCATCGACCTTTTACTCCAGAAGAAGATGATACTATTTTCAAATTTCATGCCGAATTCGGTAATCAATTGGCTATGATAGCAACTTTGTTACCGGGTCGAACCAATGACTTGATAACAAATCATAGGAGTTCCACCCTTAAACGAAATCACTTTACCATGTCAGAATATTTGACATTCGAAAATCCTTAACTACCTTTGAAGAGATCGTTCAGTATGGGGCTAGGTTTAAATTCAGTGTAACATTTCGGAAAATTATATGTCTACTGAAGAGCCCAGTAGGTCTTTAAGAATACGTATTAGGGGTACATAGGCACCCCCATGCCCAATATTGAGAAACAATTGGGCATAGTATAGAAAAATTGGCTAAGGGATATTAGCCAATTTTCTATATATAAACAAGTAAAATACATTTTGGGTTGTCCTACCCAATCCAAGATTGCTTGTCCAAGAAATGTACCTGCAAGGAAGACCTTAAGCTAAAAATATTCGCTTCATAATGTCTGCACAATATGTAGTAGGCATCCAAGTGTCAAGCCTAGCACCATACCACAAGACCATTTAAAATGATCATGTAAATTAAGCAGTGCCCAAGGACATGGTGAGGGTCCTTGGGACAATAATTAAACATTCCAAATGAACCATCAAGAATAGTTAGTTAGGAAAGTACAACCAACACATGTGCAAGCACATGTGTAAGACATGTGAAGAAGCTGCCAAAGGAGGGGACCACCCTAACCGAATTCGGTTAGGGTAGTTAGGGGGAAAAACATGCACAAGGGACCACTACATGTGGGTCCTAACCTCCTAACCAACTCTAGGTCCTAACTAACTGTCCTAAAGATAAATAACCTAGGACTAACCAAAATGGACCCATTAGTGCACCCGACAACCTAGGACTAAACCGGGTTGACACTAACCTAGTACTAGTTGAAGAGACAACTTAGTAGCTAACCTAGGATGGTCCAAAAGGTTAGTTGTGGTCCTAACAACTTATGGTACTTTAGTAATTACCCTAGGTTACCTAATTAACTAATTTAGCAACTTAATTAATTAATTTAAAAGGTCTAAAACCGAAACTACAAAGGAAATTTCCAGATTTCTGTTAAGACAAGAAAGGGACAACCTAGTACCTAACCTAGGATGGTCCAAAGAGTTAGTTAAGGTCCTAAAAACCTAGGGATACTTTATTAATTACCATAGGATACTTAATTAATTAATTTAGCAACTTAATTAATTAAATTAAAGGGGCAAAACCGAAATCACAAAGCAATTTTCAGATTTCGGTTAAAACAAGAAAAAAGACAATCTAGTACCTAACCTAGGATGGTTCAAAGGATTAGTTATGGTTATAACGACTTAAGGGTACCTTAGTAATTACCCTAGGTCTCTTAAGTAATTAAATTGGACATTTAATTAGTTAAATTAAAGGGGTCAAACCGAAATTCTTATGCTAACCTAGTACAATTCAAGAAACATCCTAGTACTTAACATAGGATAATCCTAAAGGGTTGATTATGGTTCGAATGACTTAATGGTACTTTAGTACTTACCCTAGGTCACTAAATTATTTAAATTAAGGATTTAATTAATTAATATAAAGTCAAAATATTGACCAAAACCATATTCAACACCAAAATTCCAGATTTTGGGTCAAGTCAACTTTCTCCTATGTTTAGTCAAATTAGAAGGGTCTTTTTAGTAATTATTTAATTAAATTATTTAATTAACTTATTAAACCTAAGTTGTATAATTCAATATAAGTTATTAAACCTAAAAATCACGTCAAACTCATAGAAAAAAGGGATGCAAAAACAGTAAGCGACGAACGCAAGAAAAAGGCAGAAAATTTATCGATTTCTCTAGGGTGATTTCAAGGTTTCTTCAAGGCTTCTTTCAAGGTGTTCTTAGTAGTTTAAGTTCTACATAAGGTATGGGTTTCTCTCCTGGACTTCTTTATCCAAGAGAAATTTCTTTCGAATGGTTCAAAGATCTTGAAAACTAGGGTTGTTTCCCGTCGTTCTTGTCGAACTCCTTTCCCTAGTATCCTTGTTACGATTTCAATGTTGAATAGGTTAGAAATCATGTTATTGGTATGTGGTGCTGGCTGATCTTAATTTGTATGGTTTTTGATTGAATAATGATTGAATGAACCTATTAATTGGACTTGTGTTGATGCTAAGTGTTATTACGTGAATTAAAAGAATGATACTATGTTAACGATATGTCTGAAAATGTTATGTATGAAGATGTTATGGTCTGTTGTGCATGCTTGCTGTTAATATGATGTTATGAAGATGATATATTCATCAAATGCTAATATGATGCTGTCCAAGATGTTTAAAAACGTTATGCCTAAAGTTATGTTATAAGGTTGGCTAAAAAGATCTCCATGAAATCATAATTTGAGTGATTGTTGGCTTATGCCAATAAAATGGCTAACGATACATTGTCTAAAAGTGATGCATGTAAATGGCTATAATATTATGTTAAATAATTAAAAGATTGGCTAATGGTTCATACATATTAAATTTAAATATGAACACACGTAAAATTGGCACATGCCAACAATAATGGTTATGTAGTTTAATATTCAAAGGTTGAGGCCAATACTAATCATATGCCAATCTTGTGTAGTTAGAGTATCAAATGATAATATAAGCACTTCTAAACTAATTCAATGAACCCATAACCTAGGGCATGCCACTCATTGGGATAACTCCCAACATGCTCTAAAAGAATGACATATGAACTCATGAAACTCATTGAATGAAGTGCTCATCGTCCATAAACGATGATATGAATCTACTACACTAAAGTAAGTAAGTAACGTGAGTTATAACATAATTAAAGGGGTCTAAATTAAGTAAGTGACCACAATGGGGTGTTAAAGGAAGTGAGGCAAGTCTCACTTACACCTAAGCTACTATGTTAAAAGAATACTCATGTATGAAGGTGTTAGAATGTGTGAGACCAGTCTCATTAACACCAAAGGATGATATGTAAGGAAAATTCACATTCATCAATGTAAAGTAAGGATGATATGTAAGGACAATTCTCATTCATCAATGTAAAGTAATGATGATATGTAAGGACAATTCACATTCATCAATGTAAAGTAAGTATGATATGTAAGGAAAATTCACATTTCATCAATGTAAAGTAAGGATGACAAGTCATCAAAAGAGTAAATAAATCTCAATCATATTCTATATGTAAGTGTAAGGATAATTCACACTTAATACGTAAACAAGAGATGATAAATCAACTAATGAGCTATGACTACCTCATGCGAGAAGCAAGCTTCGATGATGTATGAGTTGAATGTAAATAGGATCTTTAAACTGAGCACCGATAGGCTAGTTATGTTTGGTGATTCCTTCTTTCGGGAAGGGCGGAGGTTCACGTAATTATCATGAGATGGGACTGTCCACCAAGGTGGGTATGGGTCTCCCTAAATCTCCTAGTCTTTGAACTATGCTGCCAACATAGGGAACTAGCCAGTGGTTTTCCACCTAAGCGAGCTAGGGATGTTTTGGTTTCACCTTGGCCAGTGACTCCACCTCTTTTCGGTGTGGGGAAGACACCGGATTTCATGAGCTCACATGATCTATGTCGGTTAAAGTTGAAGTTCCTCAAAGTATGAAAGATAAAGAAATGAACGATACCGAAGGTGTTTGTGCAAGACAATCAGGAGGTGAAATCAGATTCAAGTAATGACATTAGGTCATTCTTGGTCATTGCACTTCATGATCCCGATGAGAGTCTTAAACTTCATCCTAGGTATAGCTGGTATTTACATCAGCCTACGAATGAATGAAATGAATAATGTGAAGTACGAATGAACGAATGAAGCAGACTCTGTGTTTGCTAAAGAAGGCCCTCGGGTTGAGGTCCCATATGTTGGGCCCTCACTTGAGATGCTTAATGCTACATCCACAATTTCAAGGTCTCGTAAATATGAAATGTAAAATATATAAAACATGAGAACGTTAACTAAATAACCCATAACTTCCCTAACATGAAAGTAATGAAATCAATGGAATGATTAATAGGGAATGGCTTATGAAATGTAATGAATATATAGAGTAATGAATGACTTGCTATAAGAATAGTCAAAGAATGTCCAATGAAGTTTACAATAAGTAAAGGGCATAGCTAATAATGAATCTTCATGTCATGAAAATGAACAAAGCCAAATAAAATTGGCTTATAATGACTTCCTTTATTAGGAAAATATCAAAGACAACAATGAATTCAAATATGCTTATCCAAAATGATTAACTAATGTATTTAGCCAATAAAGATTGGCTTATAAAAAATGCATGCCCAAAGTAAGCAAGATCATAAGATTTAATGATATGCCCCAAGAACTATGCACAGTATGCAATAAACTAAAGAATGAGTATTGTCAATAAGTTTTGACTTATAAATATATTCATGTCCCAAATTATAGTTAAGTCATTTCCTTGATCTCTTTAATTACTTACTTGATTCATTGTGGGTATGGGACTACAATGAATCATTGCACTTGTAGGTAAAATATATGGCCAAAGGAGTTATTGAACTACACAACAAGAAGAAGAAAAAGACTGAAAAATAATCTAAGTGTACAAAGAGGAGCTCTCGGCCTAAGAGGATCAAAATCTCAAATCTTCGCCCGAGTTGTTCTAAAATTGTGTTGATGATACTAATGTCTTGTAAGCATATAGAAAATGAGTTGTGTTCTTTAAATGCATTAAAATACATCATATTCATACCACAATTCACAACTAACGAATTAGGAAAGTCTAATGACTAGACTTTCCAGAAATGCCATGTTGCTTAGGAAGAGCTTTCATTGATCATGCATAGATTTAGGTGTATGTGTGCATACACCCATACTTAGTACAAGTAGTGTACTAACCCCCTGCTATTTACTATTAATATAGGTGAAGGTCAGAGGACAGATTGACGACACTTGCAGCGGTTTGGGCTTCAGCGTTTCTCCAAAACATTTGGTAGATCCTCTTGATTTCAAGGATGCTACAGTCTTAGTCTATCTTTAGATATAGACATAGCTAGTGGATGTTGTCCCTAGCGTTTCTTTCATATTTCATTTTGAACCTTTTGATGTAAGGGCGTTTTGGCAACTTAATATATTCTATTCATCATTTGTTTTGAAATGTTCTTGATATTAGATGGTTGTCTATTGATGTTGAGCTTAGTATATAATGTTTAATACGAAATGATTATATGAAGTCTAAGTAAACTTCATACGTATAAAAAGTTTTAAATTTTCCGCAAAATTTAACTAGATGAATGTGATGAATGTAAGATGAGGCTTGTCTGTGACCTCTGAGAGGTCAACGACGCCGGTGGCGATTTGGATTCAAGAATCCGGGTCGTTATAAACTTGGTATCAGAGCGTGAGGTTAAATTACCTAGGAACTAAATCTCAACACAACCACGTTACGTAGTTTCTGACTTATGGTGTGAAACGCGCCACAATCATGACTTAGAGACTACGCGATGATAGGAAATCTTCTCTTCTTCTACTCTTTATCGTGCTATCTAGAGCTTTGGAAATTTGTGTCATTATAAGTATATAACTTCCTTCTTGTGTGAACGCGTAGAAGAATACACACAAGAATTAGGATGGCCAAGTGGTCTAAGGCGCCAGACTCAAGATCTAGCCTTCCCAAGAAGGGGCCATAATGTAAATGCCCAACGTGGATGAAAGACGTGTGGTGATGGTGGTTGTTCGCATGGAGGTGAATGCATGGTAATGTCTAAAAGCCTGCTATGAGTATTGATGAGGAGGACCAGGATAAGCTGGCTGCATACCAACTCAAGAATATGGCTTAGACATAGATTTTCTTCATAAGTGTTATGCTGTAATAGACTATAGAAACAGGGTAGTAAGGCTTCAGTTTCCAAATAAGTTGGGTTAAAATGAGAAGGGTGTGGTTCAAATCCAACAGGAAAACAAGATGTTATCTAAGAGGTTAGATATACTCTTCCTAAGTCTAGTTTATGTTTAAGAAAACTCTAAGTTTAAGTGCTTTAGTCGATTTGGTGTGATAGGTCACTAATCGTATGTCTTATAATAGCACTATGTGAGTTAAAACAAAATTATGTTTGCATTTCATGTGCTATTTTTGTGTAGCAGACATGTTTCCTGTATTGCATGATTTGTGATGTGCATTAAGTTAAGTGTGATTGAGAAGGAAATTCCTCAATCTCAAATACAAAGTTTCAGATAAGCTTGAATGATATGCATCATCCAAATAAGTGTGAATCATATATTCACAAAAGAGAAACGTTTAAGTGTGACAAAGTAACTTTCGAAAGTCACCCTCTTTATTTAAGTGATGTGTAAGTGTCATTCGGGACGAATGTTCCTAAGGGGGGATAATGTAACATTCTGGAAAATTACATGTCTACTGAAGAGCCCAGTAGGTCTTTAACAATACGTATTAGGGGTACATATGAACCCCCATGCCCAATATTGAGAAAAAATTGGGCATAGTATAGAAAAATTGGCTAAGGGATATTAGCCAATTTCCTATATATGAACAAGTAAAATACATTTTGGGTTGTCCTACCCAATCCAAGATTGCTTGTCCAAGAAATATACCTGCAAGGAAGACCCTAAGCTAAAAATAATCGCTTCATAATATCTGCACAATATGTACTAGGCATCCAAGTGTCAAGCCTAGCACCATACCACATGACCATTTAAAATGATCATGTAAATTAAGCACTGCCCAAGGACATGGTGAGGATCCTTGGGACAATAAGTAAACATTCCAAATGAACCATCAAGAATAGTTAGTTAGGAAAGTACAACCAACACATGTGCAAGCACATGTGTAAGACATGTGAAGAAGCTGCCAAAGGAGGGGACCCCCCTAACCGAATTCGGTTAGGGTAGTTAGGGGGGAAAACGTGCACAAGGGACCACTCCATGTGGGTCCTAACCTCCTAACCAACTCTAGGTCCTAACTAACTGTCCTTACTAAATAAATAACCTAGTACTAACCGAAATGGACCCATTAGTGCACCCAACAACCTAGGACTAAACCGGGTTGACACTAACCTAGTACTAGTTGAAGAGACAACCTAGTAGCTAACATAGAATGGTCCAAAAGGTTAGTTGTGGTCCTAACAACTTAGGGGTACTTTAGTAATTCCCCTAGGTTACCTAATTAACTAATTTAGCAACTTAATTAATTAATTTAAAGGGTCTAAAACCGAAACTACAAAGGAAATTTCCAGATTTCTGTTAAGACAAGAAAGGGACAACCTAGTACCTAACCTAGGATGGTCCAAAGAGTTAGTTAAGGTCATAAAAACCTATGGATACTTTATTAATTACCATAGGATACTTAATTAATTAATTTATCAACTTAATTAATTAATTTAAATGGGCAAAACCGAAATCACAAAGCAATTTCCAGTTTTCGGTTAAAACAAGAAAAAAGACAATCTAGTACCTAACCTAGGATGGTTCAAAGGATTAGTTATGGTTATAACGACTTAAGGGTACCTTAGTAATTACCCTAGGTCTCTTAAGTAATTAAATTAGACATTTAATTAGTTAAATTAAATGGGTCAAACCGAAATTCTTATGCTAACCTAGTACAATTCAAGAAACATCCTAGTACTTAACCTAGGATAATCCTAAAGGGTTGATTATGGTTCCAATGACTTAATGGTACTTTAGTACTTACCATATGTCACTAAATTATTTAAATTAAGGATTTAATTAATTAATATAAAGTCAAAATGTTGACCAAAACGATATTCAACACCAAAATTCCAGATTTTGGGTCAAGTCAACATTCTCCTATGTTTAGTCAACTTAGGAGGGGCTTTTTAGTAATTATTTAATTAAATTATTTAATTAACTTATTAAACATAAGTTGTATAATTCAAGATCAGTTATTAAACCTAAAAATCACGTTCAAACTCATAGAAAAAAGGGACGCAAAAACAGTAAGCGACGAACGCAAGAAAAAGGCAGAAAATATATCGATTTCTCTAGGGCGATTTCAAGGTTTCTTCAAGGTTTCGTTTAAGATGGTCTTCGTAGTTTAAGTTATACATAAGGTATGGGTTTCTCTCATGGACTTATTTATCCAAGAGAAATTTCTTTCGAATGATTCAAAGATCTTGAAAACTAGGGTTGTTTCCCGTCGTTCTTGTCAAACTCCTTTCCCTAGTATCCTTGTTACAATTTCAATGTTGAATAGGTTAGAAATCATGTTGTTGGTATGTGGTGCTGGCTGATCTTAATGTGTATGGTTTTTGATTAAATAATGATTGAATGAACCTATTAATTGGACTTGTGTTGATGCTAAGTGTTATTACGTGAATTAAAAGAATGATACTATGTTAACGATATGTCCGAAAATGTTATGTATGAAGATGTTATGGTCTGTTGTGCATGCTTGCTGTTAATATGACGTTATGAATATGATATATTCATCAAATGCTAATATGATGCTGTCCAAGATGTTTAAAAACGTTATGCCTAAAGTTATGTTATAAGGTTGGCTAAAAAGATCTCCATGAAATCATATTTTGAGTGATTGTTGGCTTATGCCAATAAAATGGCTAACGATACATTGTCTAAAAGTGATGCATGTAAATGGCTATAATATTATGTTAAATAATTAAAATATTGGCTAATGGTTCATACATATTAAATTTAAATATGAACACACGTAAAATTGGCACATGCCAACAAAAATGGTTATGTAGTTTAATATTCAAAGGTTGAGGCCAATACTAATCATATGCCAATCTTGTGTAGTTAGAGTATCAAATGATAATATAAGCACTTCTAAACTAATTCAATGAACCCATAACCAAGGGCATGACACTCATTGGGACAACTCCTAACATGCTCTAAAAGAATGACATATGAACTCATGAACTCATGAAACTCATTGAATGAAGTGCTCATCGTCCATAAACGATGATATGAATCTACTACACTAAAGTAAGTAAGTAACGTGAGTTATAACATAATTAAAGGGGTCTAAATTATGTAAGTGACCACAATGGGGTGTTAAAGGAAGTGAGGTAAGTCTCACTTACACCTAAGCTACTATGTTAAAAGAATACTCACGTATGAAGGTGTTAGAATGTGTGAGACCAGTGTCATTAACACCAAAGGATGATATGTAATGAAAATTCACATTCATTAATGTAAAGTAAGGATGATATGTAAGGACAATTCACATTCATCAATGTAAAGTAAGGATGATATGTCAAAACAATTCACATTCATCAATGTAAAATAAGGATGATATTTAAGGATGTCACGCCCGGAATCTAGACCCCAGACGAGACCGGCGTCATTGACCTCTCAGAGTTCGCAGACAAGCCTACTTACGTCATTCTTACTTTACATAGGTTAATTTTAGCGGAAAATTTGAAACTATTTGTTTCTTAACATTCTTATAAAAACATTCTCATTAATACGTAATTGTTCACCATCAACCATCTAACATTAAGAGATAAGCAATTGAAAGAAATAGTTCAATTCTTATTAAGTGTATAATTGCCAAAATGGTACCAATACATAGTCCGAATAAAAATAGGAAAGAAACGCTAGTGGAACATGCTCCACTAGATAAACTCTAAAACTAATCTAGAATATAAAACAACAGCATCCTCGAAAGCATGAGGACCTACCAACTACGGACGAATGCTGGACATCCGGATGACTGCAGCGATGATCTTGTAGCTCTATCGCCCACCTGTGCCTACACCTAAAATAGTAGAGTTTGTATGGGGTTAGTACACACTTGTACTAAGTATGGGTATATGCAAGCACACACCAAGGACATGCATGAGAAAGAATAGCTCTTTCCTAACAACATAATTTTTGAAAGTCAAGTCAGTGGACTTGCCAAATTGAGATTAGGAAAGTTTCCAAATTTGGATTAGGAAAGTAAATGAGCTTTCCAAATTTGGATTAGGAAAGTTAGTGAGCTTTCCATATTTGGAATAGGAAATTTATGCCATGAGAATAACATACATCATCATACTTTTCACATTTGCACACAGTACAAAACATTTACACATAGCACATATTATATAGCATACAATAAAGTTTGCATGTAGCACATAACTTCTTTCATATCATTCATTCATATGCCATGAGACCTTGGAATCATGGACTTGACATTAAGACATCCCAGAAATGAGGGCTCAATAGATGGGACCTCAACTAGGGAGTCTTCATTAGCAAACACAGAGTCTGCTTCGTTCATTCATACGTACTCCATTTTATTTCATTCATAGGCCAGTGTAAACACCAGCTATACCTAAGATGTAGTTTAAGACTTTCATTAGGTTCGTTATGCAATGACCAAGAATGACCTAATGTCATTACTTGAATCTAACTCACCTTTTGATTATCCTATCCTAACACCTTTGGTATCATTCATTTCATTATGTGCATCATTTGAGGATGGCCCCATTTATTCATTGGGAACTTTAACTTTAACCAACATAGATCATGTGAGCATCATGAAATCTAGTGTCTCCCCCACACCAAAAAGAGGTGGAATCACGGGCCAAAGTGACCCAAAACATGCTAGCGTACACGGGAATTGAACCCCGCCAGATCCCTATATTGGCAGTATAGGTTCGAAGAGTAGGAGATACAATAGACCCATACCCGGCATGCCGGACAGTCTCATCTCATGAGAGTTACGTGAACCTCCGCCCTTCCCGAAAGAAGGCATCACCGCTCATAGCTAGTCTGTCGGTGCTCAGTATAAAGTTCCATTACATTCATCTCATACGTTATGGAAACTGGCTTCTAGTATGAGGACATCATAGCTCATTAGATGATTTCTCATCTCATCATTAGTATTAAGTGTGTTAAGCTCAATACTTTCATTAGAGTGTTCATAGAGACTGGTCTCTTCATTATCTTACACTCTCATATGTGAGTACGTTTTGGTAACATTTACTTAGGCTCATTTGAGATTGCTCTCATCTTTTACATCTCATATCATGTTGTCACCACATTCATTAACATTAGCACATTTGCTCTTCATAATTACTCACCCCTTTTTACGTGAATGTTCACTTCATCATATGCCAATGCACTTGGCCATTTAGTGTGTTTCACACTTTTACTTAACCCTTCTAGGGTTTCATCATTTCATTTTTCATTTCATCATTTCATTGTTCATTTCGTCATTTCATTGTTCATTTCATCATTTCATTGTTCATTTCATCATTTCATTGTTCATTTCATCATTTCCCAATGCACTTGGCCATTTAGTGTATTTACACTCATACTTAACCCTTCTAGGGTTTCATCATTTCATTATATACATCTTAGGATCACTTACTTTTAAAGGTATGTTAGACTTATGTGACCATACATACAAGCCATGAGGCTTCATTCATATATCGTCTAAGTGATTCATATCTTCCTAAGATTATGTGATACAAGACTTATGCATCTTGTATGTATGCCAAGATCTCGATTTCGATCTAAGTAGGTGGCATTATTCTTGAACATTTAATTCACGTATGACTTATGTATCAATACGGAATTTGGGGCAAGGGAACCCTATTTTGAATCCCTTGGACAACACTTAATCTTATTTTAAACTTGATAATTGCATTTTTCAGATTTGGGAGACCTAGTTCGATTCCCATAAACCCCATAACATTTCCTTTCTTTTTCTCCTCTCCTTTTTCGTTTAAGTCAAGGAGGTTGTGGGTTCAATCCCCCACAAGCTCATTATTTTTATTTTAATTTATCTCTTAACTTTCTCACCTATCCAAGAGGTTGTGGGTTCAATCCCCACTCTCCACATTTATTTTCTCCTTTATTTTTCTCCTAACTCTCTCATCCATTCAAGAGGTTGTGGGTTCAATCCCCACTCACCACATCTATTTTTCCTTGCATTTTTCTCACGAAATTTTTATGAAATTTTCATTTAGTGAGGTCATGAGTTCAATCCCCAATGACATCACATTTTAAAAAAAAAAATAAACGAAGCTCATTTTCTTAAAAATTGGCCGAGACTACAATTTCCAGCAAGCTCGAAATTTAGTCTCTTCCAATCCATTTTTGTCTTAATCTTTTGTTGATTTTCTTGTAGCTTTCATGTAATGATGTCTTGGATTCAATCCTTAGTGATTTCACTTATTTTACATTCATTTTTCATTGCATTTTGTACCACTTTGTTTGGCCGAACCCAACCTACCAAATGCTGGAAATTTGTTCACTATTTTCAGCTTCTTTTTACCATCATTCATACGTTAATTCATAAGGTATTTCGTGGATCATTTGGTGCATCTTTAAGCGTAATATTTTTATGATTATATTCAGCCAAGAATTACCATTACATCCAGCAACATTACACCACTTTTACACCTCATGATTTACACAAACATTCGCACATAAAATTCAACCATAAAAAATATCATTTTTCACATACTTTCGCTTGACATAACTTAACATGCTTACAATTCTAAACACATAATCATGAACACATTATCACGAAAATCACACTTCATACTTAAATTACCAGCAAACATACCCAACCTACGATTCATTGGGATCTAGTGACAGGGACATGCAACGGGAACAATCCTAGTTTTCGAATTAGAATTTACTGAATCTTAAGGGGTCTCTTGGGAAAGGGACCAAGAGTGAAGAAAAGCCATACCTTATTTTGACGTTTGAAACTTGAAGTTGCTGCCCAACAACTCCACTCAAGAACACGTCTAAGCCTCCTCAATATCAACTCCACTCGAATGACGACCTCCCTTAGCCTAGTGTGCGATTAACGTTTGTTTTCTTGTGATTTCGTGTGAGTTCTTCAAGTGTGAAGAACTTGGTTTATTTTTCTTCTTTTGTATATTATTTTGGCAGAGAAAAATCGTGTGAAGGAATGGGAGAGTTTGAGCGTGAGAGTTGAGAGATAGACGTGAGAGAGTGGGAGTCATATTTGGCTTAATAGTCTAGTTTAGGACTTAGTCAAATAAGGTTTAGTTTATTAAAAATCTGATTTTTATTTTTATTTTAAATCAGCTAATGAATAATAATTATTAATTAATTACATTAATTCAATAGCTTAAATAAAAATCACATAAATTCATTGATTCCACCTAGGTTCGAACCCGGGTGGAGCAAGACATAACTTCAAGAGCTCCATTTCGTCTCACTCTCCCCAATTTGCCCCTCCACCTTATTAAATAATTAATTAAATATATATTTAGGGTAATTACAATATTACCCTTAGCCTGGTAAAAGACCATTTTACCCCTAGACAACTTAAGATTTCCTCTCTTTAAGTGCGGTAAAGACTCCTTCGAGTAAATCTTCGTATTCGAGAGCCCTACATGGTTGGTACCAACCTTTACTAGCTCAACTAACTCCCAAAGTTAGTTGGCTTGGCTGTACCAAGGGTTCCGAGGTCTGGTTCTACGCGCATCAATCCGTGTGAACCCTGGTCTATTCGTAGGCATTCTTGGCACATTAAACATTACTTCGCATATCTATTTCTAGGGTTGTTACATTATCCCCCCCCCCCCACCTTAGGAACATTCGTCCCCGAATGACACTACACATCATTTTATGATAAAGAGGGTGATTTTCGAAGATATCTAAACATACTTGAGACTTTACTCTTTGTGAATTTTTGTTTCACACTTACTCTGGATAATGCATATTACACAATCTTATCTGAAGCTTCATATTTGAAATTGAGGAACTTCCCTCTCAATCTCACTTAACTTGATGTACCTCACAACTCATGCAACACAAATATCATGTCCACGCTATACGAAACAGCAACATGACATGCAAACATGAATTCATTTTAACTCACATAGTGCAATTGTTACTCATATTATGGACTTAAAACACCAAGTCGACTATTGCAGTAAACCTTAGAGTTTCTTAAACAAAAACAGCCTTAGGAGGAGTATATCTAACCCCTTGGATAACATCTTGTTGGTCTTAAGATTGAAATTATATGGCTTTGTTGGTTTGATCCACGCCCTGCCCATTTATACCCTATCTCATTGGTCAACTGAAACCTCATTACCCTGGTTTGATAGTCTATGGTAGTCTAGCATTTATGAAGTAATCCATACCTAAGCCATCTCCTTGAGCAAGTAAGCAGCCAACTTAGCCTTCTCCTCTTCATTAATACTCATAGCAGGCTTTAGAACCTACCATGCACTCACCTCCATGCGAACAACCACTCTTATCAAACGTCTTTCGTTCACGCTGGGCATTTCTATCACTGCCCCTTCTTGGGAATGCCAGATCTTGAGTCTGGCGCCTTAGACCACTTGGCCATCCTAATTCTTGTGTGTATTCTTTAACGCGTGCACACACGAAGGAAGTTATATACTTAGAATGACACAAAGTGTCAAAGCTCTAGATAGCACGATAAAGAGTAGAAGAAGGGAAATTTTCCTACGCATCATGCAGTCTCTAATCCAGGATAGTGGTGCACTTCACTACCATGACTTAGAAACTACTCAATGTGGTTGATGTGAACTAATTATTCTCGAAATTTAACCTATGGCTCTGATACCAACATTGTCACGACCGGAATCTAGACTCCAGACGAGACTGGTGTCGTTGACCTCTCAGAGGTCGCAGACAAGCCTACTTACGTCATTCTTACTTTACATAGGTTAATTTTAGCGGAAAATTTGAAACTTTTTGTTTCATAACATTCTTATAAAAACATTCTCATTAATACGTAATTATTCACCATCAACCATCTAACATTAAGAGATAAGCAACTGAAAGAAATAGTTCAATTCTTATTAAGTGTATAATTGCCAAAATGGCACCAATACATAGTCTAAATAAAAATAGGAAAGAAACGCTAGTGGAACATGCTCCACTAGCTCAACTCTAAAACTAAGCTAGAATATAAAAGAGCAGCATCCTCGAAAGCATGAGGACCTACCAACTACGGACGAATGCTGGATGTCCGGATGACTGAAGCGATGATCCTGTAGCTCTATCGCCTACCTGTGCCTGCACCTAAAATAGTAGAGTATGTATGGGGTTAGTAAACACTTGTACTAAGTATGGGTATATGCAAGCACACACCAAGGACATGCATGAGAAAGAATAGCTCTTTCTTAACAACATGATTTTTGGAAGTCAAGTCAGTGGACTTGCCAAATTGAGATTAGGAAAGTTTCCAAATTTGGATTAGGAAAGTAAATGAGCTTTCCAAATTTGGATTAGGAAAGTTAGTGAGCTTTCCAGATTTGGAATAGGAAATTTATGCCATGAGAATAACATACATCATCATACTTTTCACATTTGCACACAACACATAACATTTACACATAGCACATATTATATAGCATACAATACATTTTGCATGTAGCACATAACTTCTTTCATATCATTCATTCATATGCCATGAGACCTTGGAATCATGGACTTGACATTAAGACATCCCAAAAATGAGGGCTCAATAGATGGGACCTCAACTAGGGAGTCTTCATTAGCAAACACAGTGTCTGCTTCATTCATTCATACGTACTCCATTTCATTTCATTCATAGGCCAGTGTAAACACCAGCTATACCTAAGATGTAGTTTAAGACTTTCATTAGGTTCGTTATGCAATGACCAAGAATGACATAATGTCATTACTTGAATCTAACTCACCTTTTGATTATCCTATCCTAACACCTTTGGAAGCATTTATTTCATTATGTGCATCATTTGAGGTTGGCCCCATTCATTCATTGGGAACTTTAACTTTAACTAACATAGATCATGTGAGCATCATGAAATCCAGTGTCTCCCCCACACCGAAAGGAGGTGTAATCACCGGCCAAAGTGACCCAAAACATGCTAGCGTACATGGGAATCGAACCCCGCTAGATCCCTATATTGGCAGTATAGGTTCGAAGACTAGGAGATACAAGGAGACCCATACCCGGCATGCTGGACAGTCTCATCTCATGAGAGTTACGTGAACCTCCGTCCTTACCGAAAAAAAGCATCACTGCTCATAGCTAGTCTATCGGTGCTCAGTATAAAGTTCCATTACATTCATCTCATACGTTATGGAAGTTGGCTTCTAGTATGAGGACATCATAGCTCATTAGATTATTTCTCATCTCATCATTAGTATTAAGTGTGTTAAGCTCAATACTTTCATTAGAGTGTTCATAGAGACTGGTCCTTTCATTATCTTACACTCTCATAGGTGAGTACGTTTTGGTAACATTTACTTAGGCTCATTTGAGATTGCTCTCATCTTTTACATTAGCCTCATATAATGTTGTCACCACATTCATTAACATTAGCACATTTGCTCTTCATAATTACTCACCCCTTTTTAGGTGAATGTTCACTTCATCATATGCCAATGCACTTGGCCATTTAGTGTGTTTCACAATTTTACTTAACCCTTCTAGGGTTTCATCATTATATTTTTCATTTCATCATTTCATTGTTCATTTCGTCATTTCATTGTTCATTTCATCATTTCATTGTTCATTTCATCATTTCATTGTTCATTTCATCATTTCATTGTTCATTTCATCATTTCCCAATGCACTTGGCCATTTAGTGTATTTACACTCATACTTAACCCTTCTAGGGTTTCATCATTTCATTACATACATCTTAGGATCACTTACTTTTAAACGTATGTTAGACTTATGTGTCCATACATACAAGCCATGAGGCTTCATTCATATATCATCTAAGTGATTCATATCTTCCTAAGATTATGTGATACAAGACTTATGCATCTTGTATGTATGCCAAGATCTCGATTTCGATCTAAGTAGGTGGCATTATTCTTGAACATTTAATTCACGTATGACTTATGTATCTATACGGAATTTGGGGCAAGGGAACCCTATTTTGAATCCCTTGGACAACACTTAATCTTATTTTAAACTTGATAATTGCATTTTTCAGATTTGGGAGACCCTAGTTCGATTCCCATCAACCCCATAACATTTCCTTTCTTTTTCTCCTCTCCTTTTTCGTTTAAGTCAAGGAGGTTGTGGGTTCAATCCCCCACAATCTCATTATTTTTATTTTAATTTATTTCTTAACTTTCTCACCTATCCAAGAGGTTGTGGGTTCAATCCCCACTCTCCACATTTATTTTGTCCTTTATTTTTCTCCTAACTCTCTCATCCATTCAAGAGGTTGTGGGTTCAATCTCCACTCACCACATATATTTTTCGTTGCTTTTTTCTCACGAAATTTTTATGAAATTTTCATTTAGTGAGGTCATGGGTTCAATCCCTAATGACATCACATTTTTAAAAAAATTTAAACGAAGCTCATTTTCTTAAAAATTGGCCGAGACTACAATTCGAGCAGGCTGGAAATTTAGTCTCTTCCAATCCATTTTTGTCTTAATCTTTTGTTGATTTTCTTGTAGCTTTCATGTAATGATGTCTTGGATTCAATCCTTAGTGATTTCACTTATTTTACATTCATTTTTCATTGCATTTTGTACCAGATTGTTTGGCCGAACCCAACCTACCAAATGCTGGAAATTTGTTCACTATTTTCAGCTTCTTTTTACCATCATTCATACGTTAATTCATAAGGCATTTCTTAGATCATTTGGTGCATATTTAAGTGTAATCGTTTTATGATTATATTTAGCCAAGAATTACCATTACATCCAGAAACATGACACCACTTTTACACCTCATGATTTACACAAACATTCGCACATAAAATTCAACCATAAACAAATATCATTTTTCACATACTTTTGGTTGACATAACTTAACATGCTTACAATTCTAAATACATAATCATGAACACATTATCACGAAAATCACACTTCATACATAAACTACCAGCAAACATACCCAATCTACGATTCATTGGGAGCTAGTAACAGGGACATGCAACGGGAACAATCCTAGTTTTCGGATTAGAATTTACTGAATCTTAAGGGGTCTCTTGGGAAATGGACCAAGAGAGAAGAAAACCCATACCTTATTTTGACATTCCAAACTTGAAGTTGCTGCCCAACAACTACATTCAAGAACACGTCTAAGCCTCCTCAATATCAACTCCACTCGAATGACGACCTCCCTTAGCCTAGTGTGCGATTAACGTTTGTTTTCTTGTGATTTCGTGTGAGTTCTTCAAGTGTGAAGAACTTGGTTTATTTTTCTTCTTTTGTATATTATTTTGGCAGAGAAAAATCGTGTGAAAGAATGGGAGAGTTTGAGCGTGAGAGTTGAGAGATAGACGTGAGAAAGTGGGAGTCATATTAGGCTTAGGAGTCTAGTTTAGGACTTAGTCAAATAAGGTTTAGTTAATTATTAAAAATCTGATTTTTATTTTTATTTTAAATCAGCTAATTAATAATAATTATTAATCAATTACATTAATTCAATAGCTTAAATAAAAATCACATAAACTCATTGCTTCCACCTAGGTTCGAACTTGGGTGGAGCAAGACTTAACTTCAAGAGCTTCATTTCGTCTCTCTCTCCCCAATTTGACCCTCCACCTTATTAAATAATTAATTAAATATATATTTAGGGTAATTACAATATTACCCTTATCCTGGTAAAAGACCATTTTACCCCTAGACCCTCAAAACTTAAGATTTCCTCTCTTTAAGTGTGGTAAAGACTCCTTCGACTAAATCTTAGTATTCGAGAGCCCTAAATGGTTGGTCCCAACCTTTCCTAGCTCAACTAACTCCCAAAGTTAGTTGGTTTGGCTGTACCAAGGGTTCCGAGGACTGGTTCTACGTGCATCAATCCGTGTGAACCCTGGTCTAATCGTAGGCATTCTTGGCACATTAAGCATTACTTAGCATATCAATTTTTAAGATTGTTACAAAGGACAATTCACATTTCATCAATGTAAAGTAAGAATGAAAAGTCATCAAAAGAGTAAATAAATCTCAATCACATTCTATATGTAAGTGTAAGGACAATTCACACTTAATACGTAAAGAAAAGATGATAAATCATCAAATGAGCTATGACTACCTCATGCTAGAAGCAAGCTTCAATGATGTATGAGTTGAATTTAAATAGGAACTTTAAACTAAGCACCGATAGGCTAGTTATGAGTGGTGATGCCTTCTTTCGGGAAGGGCGGAGGTTCACGTAATTCTCATGAGTTGACACTATCCACCAAGGTGGGTATGGGTCTCCCTAAATATCCTAGTCTTTGAACTATGCTGCCAACATAGGGAACTAGCCAGTGGTTTTCCACCTAAGCGAGCTTGGGATGTTTTAGTTTCACCTTGGCCAGTGACTACACCTCTTTTAGGTGTGGGAAAGACACCGGATTTCATGAGCTCACATGATCTATGTCGGTTAAAGTTGAAGTTCCTCAAAGTATGAAAAATAAAGAAATGAACGATACCGAAGGTGTTTGTGCAAGACAATCAGGAGGTGAAATCAGATTCCAGTAATGACATTAGGTCATTCTTGGTCATTGCACTTCATGATCCCGATGAGAGTCTTAAACTTCATCCTAGGTATAGCTGGTGTTTACATCAGCCTACGAATGAATGAAATGAATAATGTGAAGTACGAATGAACGAATGAAGCAGACTCTGTGTTTGCTAAAGAAGGCCCTCGGGTTGAGGTCCCATATGTTGGGCCCTCACTTGAGATGTCTTAATGCTACATCCACAATTTCAAGGTCTCGTAGATATCAAATGTATAATATATAAAACATGAAAATGTTAACTAAATAACCCATAACTTCCCTAACATGAAAGTAATGAAATCAATGGAATGATTAATAGGGAATGGCTTATGAAATGTAATGAATATATAGAGTAATGAATGACTTGCTATAAGAATAGTCAAAGAATGTCCAATGAAGTTTACAATAAGTAAAGGGCATAGGTAATAATGAATCTTCATGTCATGAAAATGAACAAAGCCAAATAAAATTGGCTTATAATGACTTCCTTTATTAGGAAAATATCAAAGACAATAATGAATTCAAATATGCTTATCCAAAATGATTAACTAATGTATTTAGCCAATAAAGATTGGCTTATAAAGAATGCATGCCCAAAGTAAGCAAGATCATAAGCTTTAATGATATGGCCCAAGAACTATGCACATTATGCAATCAACTAAAGAATGAGTATAGTCAATAAGTATTGACTTATAAATATATTCATGCCCCAAATTGTTGTTAAGTTATTCTTAATCTCTTTAATTACTTACTTGATTCATTGTGGGTATGGGACTATGATGTACCGTGGTTTCACGGTATTTCTAATACTTTTTCCTTAAGTTTAGTGTGTGTCGAGAGCCTTTTTGTGTTGATTTTGATATAAGTTTATCTTTGTTTGCAGAAAATCTGTCTAAGGAAGAACGCGGGAGTTTTTGAGAAAGAATTGCAGAAGAGACCACCTACGGAACCTATGACGGTCCGTCGCGGCTGTGACGGTCCGTAGGTGGCATCGTAGTGAAGGAAGAAGTTGCTGAAGGAAATTTGGGGAAGTCTGACCAAGTGTGGGATTACGGAAGTTCGTGACGGACCGTCACAGATACGACGGTCCGTCCTGCATGTTCGTCGTAATTATCAGAGAGTAATCCCAGTACCCAAAATTCCAAAGTTCAAGTGTATTGGAACGAAGACCCTCGACGGGCCGTCATGCTTGCGACGGTCCGTCATACCTGTCCGTCGGGGGGAATGAAGAAAGCAACGTGAGAAGATGTGAAGTATGGGACGACGGAGGCTATGACGGTCCGTCGTGTCCATGACGGTCCGTCACGTGGTCCGTCGACCCAGACGCGTTTGGACAGATTTTTAGTAAATAGAATCCTTATTTGATTAGGTTTTTATTTTTCTTATAAATAGTTGGAAAAACCTCGTTTTTGAGGTTAGACTTTCTGGATAATTTTTAGTTTATAGTTCTTCGATTATATTAGTAAACTCTTGATTTTGGAAATTAAGATATTTTCCGGGAATTGATTGTTGTGGATTTCGGTGATTAATCAAGTTGAATTCTGGGAAATTATTCGTTTTCATAAAAGTAAGTGCATGAACTTTTCCATTAACGATATGAATTGTGTAATTACGAACATGGGTAACTAAACCTCATAGCTAGGGTTGTGGGAACCATGGGTGAATAACAAGGTAGAAATCTAACTTCAATAACAATTTCTAGAGTGGTGTCTTGCATGTATTGATAATTCTTTCGTTTAGAATTCTTTTTAACGGTGGCCAACGTTAGAACTCGCCTTAATGCTACTTGCCGGACCAAGGAGGTAGATAATAGGAAAAGAATTATCAACATAGATTTAGTGTAGACTATCTAATAGACTAGTATTGGTTGGTACGAGTTAATAGCTTAGTCAAATACCGAATACGATGTTTAATATGAGGTAAAGATAAGGGTTAGTATAGCAACACACGTAGCCGGACCAAGGTGCGGAGTGAAATTCTCTAGATGCCGGACCAAGGATTTAGAGATACATAACTTATCACTTTACATGCAAGATATCAGGATAGAGATGTTATAGTTAGATTTACCAAGTTAGGAACCTGTGGGGAACACTAAAACCCTAGTTACTTTTATAATTTGATTAAACTCTGAAAGTTAAAATTGTTAGTTGTTCATTCTTATTTAGTTAATTATTTTCATTAATTTAGAAATAAAACCACACTTTTTGTCTTTTGGTTTATTGGAAAACAGTTGGCTAAATAATAGTAATAATAAAATAAAGTTAAGTCTGAACTATTTTCCTTGTGGGATCGATCCCAACCTCATTAGTTGGGTTCTTTACTTGATACGACCGCTTTACTTCTTATTTGAGAAGTAAGTTTGAGCGTATCAGACTACAATGAATCATTGCACTTGGATGTAAAACATATGGCCAAAGGAGTTATTGAACTACACAACAAGAAGAAGAAAAAGACTGAAAAATAATCTAAGTGTACAAAGAGGAGCTCTCGGCCTAAGAGGATCAAAATCTCAAATCTTCGCCTGAGTTTTTCTAAAATTATGTTAATGATACTAATGTCTTGTAATCATATAGAGAATGAGTTGTGTGCTTTAAGTGCATTAAAATACATCATATTCATACCATAATTCACAACTAACGAATTAGGAAAGTCTAATGACTAGACTTTCCACAAATGTCATGTTGCTTAGGAAGAGCTTTTATTGATCATGCATAGTTTTATGTGTATGTGTGCATACACCCATACTTAGTACAAGTGGTGTACTAACCCCATACTATTTACTATTTTTATAGGTGCAGGTCAGAGAACAGACTGACAACACTTGCAGCGGTTTGGACTTCAGCGTTTCTCCAAACCATTTGGTAGATCCTCTTAATTTCGAGGATGCTACAGTCTTACTCTAGCTTTAGATATAGATATAGCTAGTGGATGTTGTCCCTAGCGTTTCTTTCACATTTCATTTCGAACCTTTTGATGTAAGGCCATTTTGGCAACTTAAAATATTCTATTCATCATTTGTTTTGAAATGTTCTTGATATTAGATGGTTGTCTATTGATGTTGAGCTTAGTATATAATGTTTAATACGTAATGATTATATGAAGTCTAAGTAAACTTCATACGTATAAAAAGTTTTAAATTTTCCGCAAAATTTAACTAGATGAATGTGATGAATGCAAGATGAGGCTTGTCTGCGACCTCTGAGAGGTCAACGACGCCGGTGGCGATTCGAATTCAAGAATCCGGGTCGTTACATTCAGGAATCCCATCTGAATCTCATTTGGAATTTTCTAGGATTTCTCAGTTGTGTTGTTATCCTACTACTGTACCACCGTTTCAAAATTTGCATCTTTCAATATATTCACCAGTAATTCCCGATCCATTAACATCTCTGTGTTTGTATGGATATGATTTGAGCGATTTGGGTGTATCTAGGTGCCGTTGTTTGAGCCTTTATCCGCACATTGCCCCATTAGGAAAAATTTTCCCTCTTTTATCAGTTTACCAGTAATTCCTAATCCTTTAACAATTGTGAGTCCATATGGATTTGATTTGAGAAATTCAAATTTAGCTAAGTTACCTCATTTAAGTCTTAATTCTTCCATTACCCCACAAGGTGAAATTATGTCTCTTTCATCAGTTTCACCAGTATTGTCTAGTCCATCAACAACTTTGACTCTCTCTTTACCTGGCGAGAATTTGAATCTAATAAACCGAATCGATAAAGTATATGTACTGACACCTGTATCAACATTTGAACTCAATCTATCAAATGTTTTGCACCAAAATTCAAAACTCACAATGATAATTCTGGTCTTACAAGTATGGAGAAATAATTTTTGAGCCCAAATATTTTGAATGTGTTACAAGATATGATACGGAAAGAAGTAAAAAATTATGTGTCTGAGTTAGAGAATGAAAGGGATTCAACGAACACAGAAGCAACAATGGATGATATTGTCAACAACATTGGTGTTAGCAAAGATTAAGTAAGAATTGAATAATGAAGAGGAAAATGAAGAGATCATAATTATTATTTGCTTTAAATTTTAATTGTCATTTTAATAATATCTCATTAGACTATTTTAGGAATGTAGGATAAGAGAGAAAAACTATTTATATTCATAAGAAGTATATGGAAGACCCAATCACCCCCACCCTACCCCACTTGTCATGCCCCGAGCTACCCCGAGACGTGGACACGTAACCTAGGACCACAAGTGATCCCAAGTTAACCCTGCTGGCATGATCATGAGCATACTAAAGAATATAAATGATTGCGGAAGCTAAATCATAATTTAATCTTAAAAGATGGGGAAATACCCATATTATATAACTGATGAATTTAATACAAAGGAAATATTAACTCAATAATAAGCTGAAACTAAGTATGTCTGAAAATAGCCTCTAAACTAGACTAGAAATACTGGGACAAGACCCAGCTAAATCTAGCAAAAACTGAAACTAAATGACTAAAAGACTTAAATGAAACTCATTATTGTTGTCCTCGGAGAATGAGGACTCACCACTAAATCTGATGAACTGGAGATTGGAAATCGATCTATGCGTGATATGGATGCTGAGAACCTGAACCTACATCATGAGAAGATGTAGTGCACGTATGCGTCAGTACTTGAAAGGTATTGAGCATTTCGGATAGAATAAAGCTGAAATAAAACATAACTGAACATGCACAAATGCAAGTATAATAATCTGAACATGATATAGAGAACTCTGAGCTAACTGAATGCAATGACTAATTTATAACATGCTAGTACTGAATACTAAATATATTGACAATTCGTCAACGCAATAGAGTTTGACTAAACTGTGGGAGCTACTAATAACCGATAATAAAAGCTAAATATGGAGTCCGATATATACGCCCCATCGAGAGGACCCAATATACCCTGCCAAAGGTATAAAGGTATGTTGGCGTGGTCACTAAACTGATTGCCCACAGAAGGGACTTACAACCTACTTGGCTAGTAGTTCTGGGACTAGTTGGGTACGCTTAACCCTAGTACAACTCGATATTATTCTACTCCCATTGATTTATGTAGTTAACTGATTATGTTTGAATTTTTGTAAAATACTGGATAACTCAAAACTGAACATGCAAACTGAGAATGCAATATCTAATCTTATAATGATGCATTAATAATTGAGGCATGTATATCTAAAGTAACTGAAATATCTGACCTAGCATGTGTAATTCAAGAACTAAAGAAATACAAATCTAGGATTCTGAAATTCATGCGATAATCTAAATAATAACTTTACAATATGATTTTGGAACATAGATTTAATAAATTCATTAAGTTCTATCAAAGTTTTAGAAACCCTAGGTTTAACCAGAATAAGAGACTCAAGAACTGACTAAAAACTAGGGACCCAATGGGTGAAAGGAACCCACCAGTGAAATCTCACATACTTGGTGATGAACTTCACGGAAAAATACTTAGGTTTCGGGGCTAGAACTTCTGGAACCTTGCTGCGTTCTTGAACTAGGGTTCTTGACCTTTTTCTCCTTTCTTGCTTCTAATATTTCAAAGTTTTGATTAATGATTTGACTTAGGTAAGTTTTAGTTATGTTTCTAGGCTTAAACTGACTAATATCTGATATTTTAGGGTCAAAACGACGTAGCGTAGAGCTTAAAAGAAGTGGGAGAATACCAAAAGACCTATGGGTAAGTTGTTGTCGGACCAAGCGACGACCTGGATAGACGGTCCGTCGATTTTGGTCCGTAGATTGGGTCTGTTCAATAGGCTTTTACTAAATCGAGCGTAACGTTTTACTCGGAGCTCTGATTTTAGCAAGGTCGGTGGCTATGTAAAGATTCAATTATATATCTTTTGGTATGTCATTGTATATCTAATTCGTTTTGTGCTAAGAGTTATGATCATTTGAAGTTAACCCTACTACATTTCCCCCTTAACTGTCTGCAAATTCCCACCTACGGACCGTGCTGGTCAATGTGGTACTTGTCAGAGAGTGACTGAAAGGGGGTGTCAATCGACGGTCATAGACTACGGACGGACGTCCGTCCATCGATCAAGACTTAACCAATTTTTTTCCCGGCTAAATTTTGGGAGTCTCTGATCCCATCGACGGATGTACAGGATGGACATTGGGTCAGGCTACGGTCTATCGATGTCCGCGTTGGTGGCACCAGCAGATTATTCTTAAAAAACTGATTTTTGGTCTGATTTGGATATGGGGTGTTACATTATCTCCCGATTGGGAACATTCGTCCTCAAATGAAGACTAAACTAACTTAAAAAGAGGGAGAAAGCTTCGAACCCTACTACTAAACACTGAAAACGGAGTTTTTGACTGAATTGAGTTCCAAGAACATGCAAATACGGTGAAAATGCAAGTACAAACTGAGGGAACATGATGCTAAGACTGAATTCACGCTTGAATGACTGGAAAATTGAAGACGAACTATTACCTCTAGCTGGAGTGGAATCGAAGGAAAGCGGTGAGGATACTTCGCTTTCATGGCTGCTTCTGCTTCCCAAGTAGCTCTCTCTACGGAATGACTCCTCCACAAAACCTTGACTGAAGCGACTTCTTTGTTTCTCAACCTTTTAATCTGACGGTCAAGAATCTCAACTGGTACATCCTCATAAGAAAGGCTATCTTTAACCGCCACACTCTCTAATGGCACTACAGAGGCTGGATCACCCACACTTCTTCAAGTGCGAGATGTGGAAGACCGGATGCACTGCTGCTAAGTCTGCTCGTAACTCGAACTCATGTACCACCTTGCCAATCCTTCTCAAGATCTTGTAAGGGCCTATATATCTAAGACTGACCTTCCCTTTCTTTCCAAATCTCATCACCCCTTTCATAGGTGAGACTTTTAGAAAAACCCAATCATTAACTTGGAACTCCTCCTTACATCTTCATAAGATTTCTGACGACTCTAGGCTGTCTTAAGTCTATCTCTAATGAGTTGCACTTTCTTCATAGCATAAAGGACTGAATCTGGCCCTATCAAAGATGCTTCACCTACTTCAAATCAACCAACAGGAGATCTATATCTACGCCCATATAAAGCCTTATAAGGGGCCATCTGAATGCTGGAATGGTAGCTATTGTTGTAGGCGAACTCAATCAGAGGAAGGTGATCATCCCAACTACCTTTTAAATGGATCACACAAGCTCTCAACATATCCTCTAGGGTATGAACGGTATGCGCTGCCTGTCCATCTGTCTGCGGATGAAATATTTTGTTAAGGTTAACTTGAGTACCAAGACCCTTCTGAAATAACTTCCAGAAATGAGAGGTAAACTGAGGACCTCTATATGAGATGATATACAAAGGAACCCCATGCAACCTCATAATTTCATTAATGTAAAGCTTGGCATAGTGTCCTCTGTCAAATCTGTAGTCTTGACCACCAAAAAGCGAGAAGACTTAGTCATCCTATCAACTATCACCCAAATGGAGTCGTGTTGTCTGCGAGTATGAGTAGCCCTGTGATGAAATCCATATTGATAACTTCCCACTTCCAATTAGGAATGTCGATCTCTTGAGTCATACCCCCTGGTTTCTGATGTTCTACCTTGACTTGCTGACAATTGGGGTACTTACTCACAAAATCTGGTATATCCCTTTTCATGTCATTCCACCAATAGACTTCCCGAAGATCGCGGTAAATCTTAGTGGCACCTAGATGAATAGAATATCTGGAGTTATGGGCTTCTGCAAGAATATGTTGTCTCAACTCACCCACATTAGGAACACACAATCTACCTTGGTAGCGAAGTACACAATCTCCCCCTTGGGAGAAAACCTCCACTCTTTGATTATGGACTGCACCCTTAAGTTCAAGCAAGATTAGATCACTGTCTTGCTTTTCCTTAACCTCCACTACCAAAGAAGATTCTAACCCATTCTGAACTGTTACACCACTGCATGATATGCTCATAAGGCGAACTCCCAAGCGAGCAACTGTGAACATCCTTCACTAGCTCCTTCCTTTCTTCCTCAACATGGGCTACACTACCCATAGATATTCTACTAAGAGCATCTGCTACTACATTTGCCTTACCAGGATGGTAATGTACACTCATATCATAATCCATAAGGAACTCAAGCCATCTCCTCTGGCGAAGATTCAACTCTTTATGGTTCTGGGTGAACACATATTGAAGGCTCTTATGGTCAGTGAACACATCTACATGAACACCATACAAGTAGTGTCTCCAGATCTTGAGTGCAAACACCACTGCTGCAAGCTCGAGGTCATGAGTTGAATAGTTCTTCTCTTGCACCTTAAGCCACCTAGAAGAATAAGCTATAACCTTGTATCGTTGCATCAACACACAACCAAGGTCAACTTTGGATGCGTCGCAATAGATCACATAACCAGTTGACCCCTCTGGTAGAGTCAAAACAGGAGCTGTAATCAATCTAGTTTTCATTTCTGCAAAACGTTTCTCACAATCATATGACCATTGAAACTTGATCATCTTCTGAGTCAACCTAGTCAATGGTGAGGCTATGGATGAAAATCCTTCCCCGAACCTTCTATAATAACCCGCTAGACCTAAGAAACTTCTGATATCTGTAGCAGAGGTAGGTCTGGGTCATTGTTTCACTGCTTCTATCTTTTGTGAATCCACTCGAATCCCTTCGCTAGACACAATGTGACCGAGGAATGCAATGGATTGCAACCAGAACTCACATTTGCTAAACTTAGCGAATAACTGGTGATCCTTGAGAGTATGTAGAACAATTCTCAGATGACTCGCATGTTCTTCTTCATTCCTAGAGTAAATGAGGATATCATCAATGAAGACGATAACAAACAAGTCCAAGTACTATTTGAACACTCTGTTCATCATATCCATGAAAGATGCAGGAGCATTGGTTAGTACAAATGACATAACTTGAAATTCATAATGACCATACCGAGTTCTAAAGGCTGTTTTAGGAATGCCACTATCTCTGAATCTAAGTTGATGATAACCCGATCTGAGGTCTATCATTGAGAAATGACTAGAACCCTGAAGTTGGTCAAACAAGTCATCAATCCTGGGGATGGGATACTTATTCTTGATTGTGACCTTGTTCAACTGTCTATAGTCAGTGCACATTTTGAGAGAATCATCTTTCTTCTTTACGAACAACAGTGGTGCACCCCATGGTGAAATATTAGGTCTGATGAAACCCTTATCTATAAGGTCTTTCAACTGCTCTTTCAATTCCTTAAGCTCTGCTGGAGCCATTCTGTAAGGAAGAATAGAAATAGGCTGGGTATCTTGAAGGAGATCAATTCCAAAGTCAATTTCCCTTTTGGGATGAACTCCGGGAAGATCTTCTAGAAACACTTTTGGAAACTCATTGACTACTGGAACTGACTCAAGAATTGAGGTTTCAGAGCTAGAATCCTTAACCCGAACTAGATGATAGAGATAACCCTTAGAGATCATCTTTCTGGCCTTAAGGTAAGAAATGAATCGACCCATAGGCGCTAAGCTACTACCCTTCCATTCTAAGATTGGTTCATCTGGAAACTGAAAACGAACAATCCTACTTCTACAATCGACTAAGGCATAACATGAATATAACCAATCCATGCCTAGAATGACATCGAAGTCTACCATTTCTAACACTACAGGATCTGCTGAGGTGACTTTCTAAGAGACTGTGACAGGGCAATTTCTGTATACTCTTCTAGCTATAACTGGGTCACCGACTGGAGTAAAGACTGAGAAAGGTTCTGAGAGAGTTTCTGGGCTGACACTGAATTCGATAGCTATGTAAGGAGTTACAAAAGAAAGAGTAGCCCCTGGATCTAACAATGTATAAACATCAAGGTCAAAGACTCGTAACGTACCAGTGACTACATCAGGAGAACCTTCCTGATCCTGGCGAGCGTGAAGAGCATACAACCTATTCTGCCGCTGACCGCCACCTATACCAGAAGAGTTACCCTGTTGAGTCGGGCGATTTGCTGGTGCTGCTGAAGTTGTAGACTGAGATATACCATTTCCACCTCCTTGACCCTGTCTAGAAGGACAATCCCTCAACCTGTGACCAGGCTGACAGCACCCAAAACATCCTTCCTTTCCTGCAAGACACTCGCCCGGGTGGTTCTTACCACACTTAAGGCAAGTGGGGTAAGTCTTGGTGCTTGAAACACTTCCATGAGACTTAGAGACTGGTGCTCTAACCTTCTGGTCATACCTGTTCTTGGTGGATGGAACACTAGCTGATAAAGGGATAGAGTTGAAAACTTTTGATGACTCTGCGAGCGATTTCCACCACCCGATTTCTGCTGAGAGGAGTCATAGTTCCCAGTCCTAGCCTTCTTATTCTCCTTAGCATGTTCCCTAAGATTATCACCCTTAACCTGCTGAGCATGAGTCATAAGCCTAGAGATGTTCATATCTACTAGTAACATAGTATTTCTGCACTCAGTTTTCACCAAATCTGACACTCCATACAAAAACTTATTCATCTGAGCCCTGGAGTCAACAACCATGTGAGGAGCATAACTGGAGAGTTAGTTAAACTTCAGCCCATACTCTTGGACCTCCATGTTTCCCTACCTCAAGTTCATGAATTTCTGAGCCTTTGCTTCTCTCAACTCTATTGGGAAAAACCTATCCAGAAAGGTTTCACTAAAGCAATTCCAAGTAAAGGGAGATGCATCTGTACCCCTATTTTCCTTCCACTGAGTGTTCCAGATATGAGCAACATCCTTCAACTGGTATGATGCCAACTCAACCCGATCATTCTCAGTGACTTGCATTACCTCAAAGATCTTCTTGATCTCATCCAAGAAATTATGAGGATCCTCATTAGTTTGTGAACCTAATAACTCAGGCGGATTCATCCTAACAAAGTCACGGACCATTGCTGCTGCTGATCCACCATTTTTATTCACAGGAGCATGAACCCGATTGTTCTAGTTGGTCGTACTCTGAGCCAACATCTATATGGCATTCATGAACTCAGCATGGGAGACTTCCTGATTTGGGACTGGAGGAGCTGCATTTGAGTTCCTGGAATTCGCATTCCTAGCGTTAGCTCTACGAGGAGGCATGATCTGAAACATAAAACGTCAAGTTAGAATGGAATTAGATCATACCTTACGCACGATAAGAGTAACAACAAAGTGAAGTTTTCCTAAAATACTTCATAGCCTCCCTCTCATTAGATGTGGTGCACTTTGTCACGACTGGAATCTAGACCCCAGACGAGACCGGCGTTGTTGACCTCTCAGAGGTCGCAGACAAGCCTACTTACGTCATTCTTACTTTACATAGGTTAATTTTAGCAGAAAATTTTAAACTTTTTGTTTCTAAATATTCTTATAAAAACATTCTCATTAATACGTAATTGTTCACCATCAACCATCTAACATTAAGATATAAGCAACTGAAAGGAATAGTTCAATAAACATAATTGTATAATTGCCAAAATGGCCCAATACATAGTCTGAATAAAATAAGAAAGAAACGCTAGTGGAACATACTCCACTAGCTCAACTCCTAAACTAAGGTAGAACATATAATAGTAGCATCCTCGAAAGTATGAGGACCTACCAAAGCCGGATGAATGCTGGACGTCCGAATAACTGCAACGATGATCCTGTAGCTCTACCGTCCACCTGTGCCTGCACCTAAAATAGTAGAGTTTGTATGGGGTTAGTACACACTTGTACTAAGTATGGGTATATGCAAGCACACACCACGGACATGCATGAGAAAGAATAGCTCTTTCCTAACAACATGATTTTTGGAAGTCAAGTCAGTGGACTTGCCAATTGAGATTAGGAAAGTAAATGATCTTTCCAAATTTGGATTAGGAAAGTCAGTGAGCTTTCCAGATTTGGAATAGTAAAGTTATGCCATGAGAATAACATACATCATCATACTTTTCATATTTGCACACAGCACATAACATTTACACATAGCACATATCATATAGCATACAGTACATTTTTGCATGTAGCACATAACTTCGTTCATATCATTCATTCATATGCCATGAGACCTTGGAATCATGGACTTGACATTAAGACATCCCAAAAATGAGGGCTCAACATATGGGACCTCAACTAGGGAGTCTTCATTAGCAAACACAGAGTCTGCTTCATTCATTCATACGTACTTCTTTTCATTTTGTTCATATTCCAGTGTAACCACCGGTTATACCTAGGATGTAGTTTAAGACTTTCATTTGGTTCGTTGTGCAATGACCAAGAATGACCTAATGTCATTACTTGAATCTAACTCACCTTTTGATTATCCTATCCTAACACCTTTGGTATTCATTCATTTCATTATGTGCATCATTTGAGGCTGGCCTCATTCATTCATTGGGAACTTTAACTTTAACCGACATAGATCATGTGAGCATCATGAAATCCAGTGTCTCCCCCACACCGAAAAGAGGTGGAATCACCGCCCAAAATGATCCAATAACATGCTAGCGTACATGGGATTTAACCCCGCCAGATCCCTATATTGGCAGTATAGGTTCGAAGACTAGGAGATATAAGGAGACCCATACCCGACAAGCCGGACAGTCTCATCTCATGAGAGTTACGTGAACCTCCGCCCTTCCCGAAAGAAGGCATCACCGCTCATAGCTAGTCTATCGGTGCTCAGTATAAAGTTCCGTTACATTCATCTCATACGTCATGGAAGCTGGCTTCTAGTATGAGGACATCATAGCTCATTAGATGATTTCTCATCTCATCATTCGTATTGAGTGTGTTAAGCTCAATACTCTCATTAGAGTGTTCATAGAGACTGGTCTCTAAATTATCTTACACTCTCATAGGTGAGTACGTATTGGTAACATTTACTTAGGCTCATTTGGGATTGCTCTCATCATTCACATTAGCCTCATATCATGTTGTCACCACATTCATCACCATATTCTAACACTCCCCCTTAAGCTAGTGCGTACAATTCATGCACCTAGCTTGTTACAAATGTAATTAACACGGGGACCGATGACGGGCTTGGTGAGATATTTGCAGACTTCACAAAATTGACGGTCAATCTTAATGTGCTTGTCTTCTCATTAAATACTGGACTTGATGGATTTGATGCATAATGCCAGTAAATCTCAATGTGCTTAATCTTCGCATGAAATACTGAATTTGATTCATAATATTGGTGTTGAACTTCCCAACCCAAGCTTGAGAAAAAATTGTTCTAGACCATAGAGTGATTTGCACAATCGATGACACAACACAATCGACATACAAGGCTACTAAACTCCCCCTGAGCAACGAAGTGCTCAAATCTAATATAAAGTATATGGATCATGTTGGCATCAATAGATGAGTTAATATTAAATAAGAAAGTCACCAAAATAATTATTGGAACATGCTCATATGCCGTAGTATTAGATTGATGGCTAAAAATGGTCACAATCTAAGAAATAAAATTATATAGGTAGGGTCGGAATGATGTCACGACCCAACTAGAAAATAGAAATTATATAGGATAGTGGAACGACCCCATTGACAAAAAAAGACAAATAATATGGGTAGGGTCGGAATGATGGCACGACCCTAATGAAAAAGAGAAATTATATAGGTAGGATTGGAATGATGGCACAACCCTACGCAAATCAGATTTAAGGAGTCAACGGAAAAGACAAATGGAACTATGCAAATCAAATCTAAGTTACTGTAAAGACACATGATGTTATGCAACTCAGATATGAGAAAATAGTTCGGAAAAAAAATCCACAGTACTACACAAATTCAATATTAAAAGTAGTCCGGGAGATGCACGGTGCTACGCAAATCAGATATGTAAAAAAAAGGTAGTCACCGGAAAGATGGGACGGTGCTACAAAATTAAATATGAAAAAGTAATCACCGGAAAGATGGGACGGTGCTACAAAATTAAATATGGGAAAATAGTCACTAGAAATATACACGGTGACCCAACTTTTGCTAACATAATCATTGGCCAGACGGGCGGCATATATGAGTAATAGCCGCCCGCCGACAGCTGAAGCTCTTTGATTGTTTACCAAGATCGTAGAGGCTCTGATACCATGTGAGAAATATAGCAAAATAATATTATTGAATTGTTGTTGTATCTACATTATTGCATGAGTCCCTATTTATAGACCATAGAATACAATCCTTTACCAAATAGGATACTATTTAGTAGTCCTATTCCTATTCTAATAGAATTATATAAACCTATTCCTATTTTAATAGTATTGTATAAACTATTCCTATTCTAATAGGATTGTATAAACCTATTCATATTCTAACAACGTGAATGTTCGTTTCGTCTTATGCCAATGCACTTGGCCTTTTGGTGTGCTTTACACCCTTACTTAACCCTTCTAGGGTTTCATTATTTCATTGTTCATTTCATCATTTCATTGTTCATCCCATCATATGCCAATGCACTTGGCCATTTAGTGTATTTTACACTCATACTTAACCCTTCCAGGGTTCATCATTTCATTTCATACATCTCAAGTTCACTTACTTTTGAACGTATGTTAGACTTATGTGTCAATACATACAAGCCATGAGGCTTCATTCGTAGTTCATTATGTGACTCATACATTCCTAAGATTTTATAGTACAAGACTTATGTATCTTGTATATATACCAAGATCTTGATTTCGATCTAAGTAGATGGCATTATTCTTGGATGATTTGTTCACGTATGACTTATGTATCAAACGGAAGTTTGGGTAAGGAATCCCAAGTCTAGAATCAATTGGATATCATTTATATTTTTAATTGATTTTATTCTAATATTCATAACATTTTAACTCTAAGTCAAATCACAATATTAACATTGAAGGATTACTTTTCTATTTAACCTTTTTCTTGAATTGGCCGATGGGTTGTGGGATCGAGCCCCCACAACCCCATTTTCATTTTTCATTAACATAATATTCTCCCATTTCGCCTAAACCAAGAGGTTGTGGGATCAAACCCCCACAGCCTCTTTTATTTGACTCTTAATTTCGCCCAAGTAAGGAGGTTGTGGGTTCGAACCCCCACAGCCTCCTTCTTTTTAATTAATTTTTGCTTAAGGGCTGTGAGGTGGTGGGTTCGAACCCCCACAGCCCCATATATATATTTTAAATATTTTCTTTAAGTTAAGAGCATGGACAGTGAGGTCGTGGGAACGAACCCCCACGGCCTCACCTATTTTTTTAACTTATTTTCGCCTCCTTTATTCCAGCCTTGAGGTCGTGGGTTCGATTCCCACGCCTCACATCTTTTATTTTTCTTATTTCTCCCTCTTCTTTGCTGCCCATAAGTCATGGGTTCGATTCCCCCCATCCCTATTTTTTTTATTTTTCATTTCGTGGGCAGCAGCTAAGGGGTTCGAATCCCCTTAGCCCCAACACATTTTTTTTAAAATTTCTCAACCTCTTGGTCATGTGAGGTCTTGGGTTCGATTCCCCTTGACCTCACCTATTTTAGTCCCTTTTTAAAACCCTCCCAAAGTCTCCAGAACTGCCCGAAATTAACATCAAAGATCTGAAAATTTTAATTACCTTTTTACAATCTATTTTTCTCCACTTTTTAACGTTGAAACTTTATGCATTTGGAGTAGTGTTTAGTGAGTCCTTTAGGTGCATTTTCATGGACATATTTTGGCCAAGAATTTTTCATTAAATTCAGCCACATTACACTTAAATGAACATCATCATTTACATAAGTTTATACACTTAAAATGACAACTAAAACCATATCAAACTTGAAGCCATAAATCAAAACTCATTCACAGTAAGTTTATTGTAAACTTTTTCACATGCACACGCATATTTTCGGCAACAAAACTTGTCATTCATATGATTCCAAATACCTGTTCATGAACATATTCATCACGAAAACACATTGCAACACCTAATTTCTACCAGCAAACATACCAACCTATGATTTGATGGGAGCTAAGGACAGGGATATGCAACGGGGAACAACTTAGTTTTTGGATTAAAATCATCTGAGTCCTAAGGGTCTCTTGGGAAAGGGACCAAGAGTAAGAAGACCCATACCTTAATTTCCTTGTTCAAACACGAATTTTCTGCCCAAAATCCTCTCCACAAATCAGTCCAAGCTTTCTCAATCGTCCACACTACTCGATAACCACTTCTCTTTGCTTTATCGTTTGGTTACTTTGTTTTTCTTAAAAATTTCGTGTGAGTTCTTCAAGTGTGAAGAACTTCAATATATTTTCTGATTTTGAACTTGTTTTGGCAGAGATAAAACGTGAGAATGAGTGGTTAAACGTGAGAGAGAGAGAGAGAGTGAGAGAGAGTGGCTTTAAGTTAGGAGTTTTGGTTTGGGAATTAGTCAAACTAGGACTCCTTGTTAAACCTTTAATTAAAATCTGATTTTTCTTTTTCTTAAATCAGCTAATATTTACTAATTAATTAATTAAATTTATCCATTTAAATAAAAACAAGCTAAATCATTGCTTCCACCTAGGTTCGAACCCGGGTGGAGCAAGACTTCACTTTTAGAACTCACATTCGGCTCTCTCTCTCAAAATTGCCCTTCCATTTTATTAAATAATTAATTATATATATATTTAGGGTAATTACGATATTACCCTTAGCCTGGTAAAAGACCATTTTACCCCTAGACCTTCAAAACTTAAAATTTCGTCTTTTTAAGTCCGGTAAAGACTCCTTCGATTAAATCTTCATTTTTGAGAGCCTTACTTGGTTGGTTCCAACCTTTCCAAGCTCAATTAACTCCCGAAGTTAGTTGGCTTGGTCGTAGTAAGGGTTCTGAGGTCTGGTTCTACGCGTATCAGTCTGTGCAAACCTTGGTCTAATCGCAAGCATTCTTGACAACCTAAGTCTTGATCCTATTCATTTTTAGGGTTGTTACATTATCCCCCCCTTAGGAACATTCGTCCCCGAATGACACTATTCTTTACTAACAATAAGTATGTCATCTATAGAACGTACACATACGTAGGTACTTCAATACTTCCATGGGTGAATATTTGATTCACTTCTTAACATGATGGAACACCTCCTTGAGACCTACTAGTAGCTTCACATTAATAGACTAAGGAATTCTTCCCTAAACTAGTCTCATCAAAGAATACAACACAAAGTCAACATAAAAGTCATATAAATCAGCAACCAATATGATGACTTCAAACATATTAACCTCATACTAGGGCATAAACACCATATACAGTCAAATATATGAAAGGCTAATGAAGGCTACGCACCCGAGGCTTCATCAGAAGTGCCTTCCCCTGCACCCCTAGACTTGAGTGCGAAGAATCATTTCCTCCTTGTAGCCTCTTCATTTGGGCCATTAGGCTGAACTCTCTCCTTTCCTTGTTCTTTACTTCTCATATTCGGACAATCCTTCACCATGTGACCCGGTTTGCCACAACTGTAACAAGCATTAGAGCCCCTCCTACACTCTCCTCCATGAAGTTTGCCACACTTACTACAAGGTGGCCTCTCCTGAGGTGTATCTACTTCACTGTTTCTCTTAACTCTGGGCTCGGAATCCCTATTATAGCAACCCTTGGATGAACTTGACTCCCCTTGGTGGGAGAGTCCCTTCTTAAACCTGGTCTTATCCCTGATTTCAGTACTACTTTTCTTTGAAAAATTCTTCTAAGCTTGCCTTGACCTATTCCCTGCCCTAGCGTGCTTCCTCTTTCTGCTTTCCTCCACTTGATGGACATGGACCATAAGCCTGGAAAGGCCCATGCTGGCATGCAGCATAGTTTCCCTACTCTCCTCCTCGAGATTCTCAGCAATCTTAGATCCAGTGTAAAGGGGAGGATTCATCCTCGTGAAGTCCCTTAACTTGCTAGCCATAGTACTGGCATGTGGGTTCTTCCTGGGAACACCTTGTTGCTCCGCCTTCATTTCTCCTCGTATTCATCTTTCTCAATCTCAAGAGTTGATGTTAGATACGCTCTTAACACCAAGAAACAGACATTAGAGAAGGCACGATAAGATCAGAAGAAGGGAATTTTCCTATGCATCATGCAGTCTCTAATTCAGGATAGTGGTGCACTTCACTACCATGACTTAGAAACTACTCAATGTGGTTGATGTGAACTTATTATTTTCATAATTTAACCTAGTGCTCTGATACCAACTTTGTCACGACTGGAATCTAGACCCCAGACGAGACCGGCGTCGTTGACCTCTCAGAGGTCGCAGACAAGCCTACTTACGTCATTCTTACTTTACATAGGTTAATTTTAGCGGAAAATTTGAAACTTTTTGTTTCTAAATATTCTTATAAAAACATTCTCATTAATACGTAATTGTTCACCATCAACCATCTAACATTAAGAGATAAGCAACTGAAAGGAATAGTTTAATAAACATAATAGTATAATTGCCTAAATGGCCCAATACATAGTCTGAATAAAATAAGAAAGAAACGCTAGTGGAACATACTCCACTAGCTCAACTCCTAAACTAAGCTAGAACATATAATAGTAGCATCCTCGAAAGCATGAGGACCTACCAAAGCCGGATGAATGCTGGACGTCTGAATAACTGCAACGATGATCTTGTAGCTCTACCATCCACCTGTGCCTGCACCTAAAATAGTAGAGTTTGTATGGGGTTAGTACACACTTGTACTAAGTATGGGTATATGCAAGCACACACCACGGACATGCATGAGAAAGAATATCTCTTTCCTAACAACATGATTTTTGGAAGTCAAGTCAGTGGACTTGCCAATTGAGATTAGGAAAGTTTCCAAATTTGGATTAGGAAAGTAAATGATCTTTCCAAATTTGGATTAGGAAAGTCAGTGAGCTTTCCAGATTTGGAATAGGAAAGTTATGCCATGAGAATAACATACATCATCATACTTTTCACATTTGTACACAGCACATAACATTTACACATAGCACATATCATATAGCATACAGTACATTTTTGCATGTAGCACATAACTTCGTTCATATCATTCATTCATATGCCATGAGACCTTGGAATCATGGAGTTGACATTAAGACATCCCAAAAATGAGGGCTCAACATATGGGACCTCAACTAGGGAGTCTTCATTAGCAAACACAGAGTCTGCTTCATTCATTCATACGTACTTCTTTTCATTTCGTTCATATTCCAGTGTAACCACCGGTTATACCTAGGATGTAGTTTAAGACTTTCATTTGGTTCGTTGTGCAATGACCAAGAATGACCTAATGTCATTACTTGAATCTAACTCACCTTTTGATTATCCTATCCTAACATCTTTGGTATTCATTCATTTCATTATGTGCATCATTTAAGGCTGGCCTCATTCATTCATTGGGAACTTTAACTTTAACCGACATAGATCATGTGAGCATCATGAAATCCAGTGTCTCCCCCACACCGAAAAGAGGTGGAATCACCGGCCAAAATGATCCAATAACATGCTAGCGTACATGGGAATTTAACCCCGCCAGATCCCTATATTAGCAGTATAGGTTCGAAGACTAGGAGATATAAGGAGACCCCTACCCGGCAAGCTGGACAGTCTCATCTCATGAGAGTTACGTGAACCTCTGCCCTTCCCGAAAGAAGGCATCACCGCTCATAGCTAGTCTATCGGTGCTCAGTATAAAGTTCCGTTACATTCATCTCATACGTCATGGAAGCTGGCTTCTAGTATGAGGACATCATAGCTCATTAGATGATTTCTCATCTCATCATTCGTATTGAGTGTGTTAAGCTCAATACTCTCATTAGAGTGTTCATAGAGACTGGTCTCTAAATTATCTTACACTCTCATAGGTGAGTACGTATTGGTAACATTTACTTAGGCTCATTTGGGATTGCTCTCATCATTCACATTAGCCTCATATCATGTTGTCACCACATTCATCATTATTAGCACCTTTGCTTTTCATAGTTATTCACCTCTTATTACGTGAATGTTCGTTTCGTCTTATGCCAATGCACTTGGCCTTTTGGTGTGCTTTACACCCTTACTTAACCCTTCTAGGGTTTCATTATTTCATTGTTAATTTCATCATTTCATTGTTCATCCCATCATATGCCAATGCACTTGGCCATTTAGTGTATTTTACACTCATACTTAACCCTTCCAGGGTTCATCATTTCATTTCATACATCTCAAGTTCACTTACTTTTGAACGTATGTTAGACTTATGTGTCTATACATACAAGCCATGAGGCTTCATTCGTAGTTTATTATGTGACTCATACATTCCTAAGATTTTATAGTACAAGACTTATGCATCTTGTATATATACCAAGATCTTGATTTCGATCTAAGTAGATGGCATTATTCTTGGATGATTTGTTCACATATGACTTATGTATCAAACGGAAGTTTGGGTAAGGAATCCCAAGTCTAGAATCAATTGGATATCATTTATATTTTAATTGATTTTATTCTAATATTCATAACATTTTAAATCTAAGTCAAATCACAATATTAACATTGAAGGATTACTTTTCTATTTAACCTTGTTCTTGAATTGGCCGATGGGTTGTGGGTTCGAGCCCCCACAACCCCATTTTCATTTTTCATTAACATAATATTCTCCCATTTCGCCTAAACCAAGAGGTTGTGGGATCAAACCCCCACAGCCTCTTTTATTTGACTCTTAATTTCGCCCAAGTAAGGAGGTTGTGGGTTCGAACCCCCACAGCCTCCTTCTTTTTAATTAATTTTCGCTTAAGGGCTGTGAGGTGGTGGGTTCGAACCCCCACAGCCCCATATATATATTTTAAATATTTTCTTTAAGTTAAGAGCATGGACAGTGAGGTCGTGGGAACGAACCCCCACGGCCTCACCTATTTTTTTAACTTATTTTCGCCTCCTTTATTCCAGCCTTGAGGTCGTGGGTTCGATTCCCACGCCTCACATCTTTTATTTTTCTTATTTCTCCCTCTTCTTTGCTGCCCATAAGTCATGGGTTCGATTCCCCCCATCCCTATTTTTTTTATTTTTCATTTCGTGGGCAGCAGCTAAGGGGTTCGAATCCCCTTAGCCCCAACACATTTTTTTTTAAATTTCTCAACCTCTTGGTCATGTGAGGTCTTGGGTTCGATTCCCCTTGACCTCACCTATTTTAGTCCCTTTTTAAAACCCTCCCAAAGTCTCCAGAACTGCCCGAAATTAACATCAAAAATCTGGAAATTTTAATTACCTTTTTACAATCTATTTTTCTCCACTTTTTAACGTTGAAACTTTATGCATTTGGAGTAGTGTTTAGTGAGTCCTTTAGGTGCATTTTCATGGACATATTTTGGCCAAGAATTTTTCATTAAATTCAGCCACATTACACTTAAATGAACATCATCATTTACATAAGTTTATACACTTAAAATGACAACTAAAACCATATCAAACTTGAAGCCATAAATCAAAACTCATTCACAGTAAGTTTACAGTAAACTTTTTCACATGCACACACATATTTTCGGCAACAAAGCTTGTCATTCATATGATTCCAAATACATGTTCATGAACATATTCATCACGAAAACACATTGCAACACCTAATTTCTACCAGCAAACATACCAACCTATGATTTGATGGGAGCTAAGGACAGGGATATGCAACGGGGAACAACTTAGTTTTCGGATTAAAATCGTCTGAGTCCTAAGGGTCTCTTGGGAAAGGGACCAAGAGTAAGAAGATCCATACCTTAATTTCCTTGTTCAAACACGAATTTGCTGCCCAAAATCCTCTCCACAAATCAGTCCAAGCTTTCTCAATCGTCCACACTACTCGATAACCACTTCTCTTTGCTTTATCGTTTGGTTACTTTGTTTTTCTTAAAAATTTCGTGTGAGTTCTTCAAGTGTGAAGAACTTCAATATATTTTCTGATTTTGAACTTGTTTTGGCAGACATAAAACGTGAGAATGAGTGGTTAAACGTGAGAGAGAGAGAGAGAGTGAGAGAGAGTGGCTTTAAGTTAGGAGTTTTGGTTTGGGAATTAGTCAAACTAGGACTCCTTGTTAAACCTTTAATTAAAATCTGATTTTTCTTTTTCTTAAATCAGCTAATATTTACTAATTAATTAATTAAATTTATCCATTTAAATAAAAACAAGTTAAATCATTGCTTCCACCTAGGTTCGAACCCGGGTGGAGCAAGACTTCACTTTTAGAGCTCACATTCGGCTCTCTCTCTAAAAATTTCCCTTCCATTTTATTAAATAATTAATTATATATATATTTAGGGTAATTACGATATTACCCTTATCCTGGTAAAAGACCATTTTACCCCTAGACCTTCAAAACTTAAATTTTCGTCTTTTTAAGTCCGGTAAAGACTCCTTCGATTAAATCTTCATTTTTGAGAGCCTTACTTGGTTGGTTCCAACCTTTCCAAGCTCAATTAACACACGAAGTTAGTTGGCTTGGTCATAGTAAGGGTTCTGAGGTCTGGTTCTACGCGTATCAGTCTGTGCAAACCTTGGTCTAATCGCAAGCATTCTTGACAACCTAAGTCTTGATCCTATTCATTTTTAGGGTTGTTACAACTTCACACCCATGAAAAGGACTTTACTTAGTGCGGTTTTCAGACATCCTAGGACTCTTGAACCTAGGCTCTGATACCAAGTTTGTCATGCCCTGAGCTACCCCCGAGAGGCGGACACAAAACCTAGGACAACAAGTGATCCCAAGCTAACCCTGATGCCATGATCATGAGCATACTAAAAATATAAACTGTTGCGGAATCTAAATCATAATTTAATCTGAAAAGATGGGGAAATACCCATATTCTATAATTGAGATATTTGAAAACTGATGAGTTTGATATAAAGGAAATATTAAGTCAATACTAAGCTGAAACTAAGTATGTCTGAAAATAGCCTCTAAACTAAGTATGTCTGAAAATAACCATTGACCAGGTCCCTTCACAAGCTCCCTGGGTTTGTCAAATCATAAAAACTACAAATAACAGGGTTTATGGGCGGGTTGTAAGTTTATGGGTTTAAAAGAAAGGTCAAACAGGTAGTTGATTAGGACTAAGACATGTGTACAATATGAAGGGTCGTTAGTGAGAGGGGCATGTATGTAGATATAACTGGACGGCAGGCGCTTAGGTGGACGCAAAGTCTAACAAAGTGCATATACGTACCATTTATCAAAGCTTAGGGGTGAATCTATCCTTTTACCTTTATTTAATTAGTCCGGTGGATTGGATTTCCATCACCAATTATTGAAAATATAATTAAGTAAATAATTGTGCATTCTCTCTAATGCATTAAGATTTAAGATTGAGATGATCACACGCAAAGGTCATGCATTAAAATTTCACCACCAGTTATATTAGAAGAAAATTTCACGACACAAAGAAAGGATATAATTGAGTAAATTAAATTAGACGCTCTCTAAATATGATATATGTACATGTGATTGGGAATTTAGGAGTTAAACCATGGAACATGTGAAAATCTTGAACTCCATCATGATAAGTTTTTTTACTATTTCAAGATATCAAAGTCTGGCTTATAAATTTTTTTCCATTAATGAAGAGCAAAATTTAGTTTTTAAGATGAATGAAAGTATAAAATTGTGAGATTACTTTTGAATTTTATTAGGTTGGGATGAAAAATAAAATTATTGTGTATTTTTAAAGAATTGTAATTTTTTTGAAGGGTTGTGACTTTTCCGAAGAGTTGCGAGTTTTCTGAAAGCTTGTGACATTTTTGAAGGGTTCTGACCTTTCGACAAGTTGTGACATTTTTGAAGGATTGTGACCTTTCTAGCAAGGCACTATAAGCACATGTTCATACTACCCTTTAATATCTATAAAAAGAGGGTTTCCTCTCATTTTTTGCATAACGAATTTTGAGAACCTCTTTTTATTCTGCATAAACAATTAGTTTTAGTATACTTTACTCCCGTTGAGTGATTCACTGACACTGTGGTTTAAGGTACAAATATACCGGGGAGTAGCATCATTCTATCCTGAGAGAATATATTTCATTAATCTGAAGTACTTGAGGATTTTTTTTATTAAGGACGCATTGTGCATTCAGAAGGCTGGAGTTTCTTCTTGTCAATATTGTTTCTGGTTTGTTTTATATTATATTTAGTTTTAACTTTCTGGTTTTCAAATTATATTTTAACACATTTCCTTCCAGAAAAGTTACACAACTCTTCAAAATAGTCACAACCTTTCATTTTTCATTCACACCTTTTAAAACATAAACAATATTCTCTTAATGTTATACTTTTATGTCTCGTAAAATCTATATTTAATTCTTCATTAATGGTAAAAGATTATCATAAACATTAAGGTTTGACTTTCATATCTTGAAATATTAAAAGAAATAATTATGATGTATTTCAAGATGTTCACATTTTGCATGGTTTAACTCCTAAATTCTCAATCGCATGTACATATATCATATTTAGAGTGTATACTTTAATTTATTCAATTATATATTTATTCTGTTTCAAGCATGTGAAATTTTCTTGTGATATATTTGGTGGTGAAATTTGAATACATGACCTCTATTTGTGATCATCTCATCATCTAAGAATTTAATCAGTTGGAAAAATATACAATTATTTACTTAATTATGTTTTAAACATTCGGAACTGGAAATCCAATCCGCGAGACTAATTAATTAAATCAAATAGGCAATGGAAGACAAATTTCTGTTATTAAACCCTATGATTGGAATCTTACTAATCAAATTTGCAAACTAACATTGTTAGACACAATAAGCACAGACAGATCTAGCATTTAAATTTGATGAGTTTGATCTTTAAATTTCTCAGAGTTGAACTCGATCCACTTCAAAAGTATGTATTCATTTAATCTTTTTTGAAATTTTGATGGAATCGTACACAAAACATTAATATATGTAGGCCGGATGAACAGATTGTTGATGGCTACATCCACCACTAGTTTGAAGTACATAGGATGTAACTAGGGTGCGCAATAAGAGAAATTTAGCCTGGAGGAGACTTGGGAGGGGCAAGATTGGTGCACGAGGAAGGTAATGACCCTTTTGGATTTGAAGTTTAAGAGCACATGCAGGAGTGGGAGGTGACTGAACTCCAGAGATTGCTTGCTTAACTTCAGAAGTAGTTTGAGCCAATCGACAAATCTAAGCATGAAGAGTCGATTTTTCGATGATGCCAGCAGCTTCTGTTCTGTAAAAAATAAAAAGGATTTTTTGGAGGTACAACTAAAAGGTCAGAGAATGAGAATTTAAGGTTCAATGCATGTTGTAAACAATGCAATTGTATCTTCCCTAAGAAAGTTTAAAATCCTTGGCCACTCAACTGTACAACATTTGTCATGCTTAGGCCCCTTCTTCTCCTGCCTATTAAAAGAGTCCACGACTTGCATTAGTAAGTCTCAAAACCTACCTCTTTATTAGGTGATTCAATACTAAAGCGAAGGAAAGGCTAGATCAATCAAAGGAGATACTATGAGTCCCTCTACCCCTATATTAGAATGTATGCGTCCACCAGTAATCACAAGAGCATGCCCCATGACAATATTAAAGTGCGGAAAATAAATAGCAAAATGTAAATCGGGCCTCTTTGCTCAAGGGAGTAAAACAACGACTTGTCACACATGATTTTCAATATTTTTCAGTTATCTAAAGCAAAAGTGAATATAGATTACAACCAAAACAGTGAAACCAAACTCTTTGTCCCACACTAAGTAATAATCCTATTACTTACTGAGTCAATGATTGCATAAATTCCCTACTATATTAACTATCACTAATTAATATAGACTTCAAACCGTAAGACACAAAGTTAACTCTAACAATGTTCTTACCCTACAAGAGTTTGAAATGTTTCTTATAAGAGTGAAACGAATCCCAAAAGTTTAGCACATTACAAGCATTAAAGAACAATATCACACATATATACCACTTCTTCACTTGATGAGGTCCCTTGTTGTATGTGTTCATATCGAAGAAGGACTTCTCTTGTAAGCTTATGTAGTTAAGAAATTCAAATCTTTGTTCGCCAAATCTTGAGTTTGTGTCTTGTGAGAAGAGTCTATATAAAATGGACACAAACCTCTTGGGACGACAACATTAGATGAGAGCCTTCTTAATAGTTGTACACCAACCAAGTGAGATGTGACAGCTTTTAGACAGTTGTCTTTTCACCTTGTCACATACATAGTCTTTCTGGGACTAGGGCCCTTGCAGTGTTTTCTTTGTGAGTCTTGAAAAGAATTGCTAGCTCTCTATCTCTCTCTCTTTGAATGAATGATGTTTTTTTTTATTGTTGTGTATATCATTCAACAACAAGAGTTTTGACCACTGAAACAAACAACCTCGTCCGCTTCCTATTGGTGAGGTATGCTGCACTTTTCACCAACCAACCTTACATACAACTTTAAAACTATACTCCATTTTGAATCTAGACGAGAACACTCTGCCAAGGTTCAGGTCCCTGCATTTGTGAGGATCATCAAAACAACTAGAATACAACATTTTTCCATTTTTCATGATGACACACAAACATTCCTCACGCTGTTTATTCATTAATTTCCCTTCTTGTTAGTCCCAATAAGAAGGATATGGTCCCTTGATAGATCCCTAAGTTTGTTAAATCATCAAAACTTAAAATCAACTCTAAAATAACACCCCACACATCTAAATAACTCTCCTGGTTCACCGATTCACCGACTACAACAAAAGAGCGATACAATAAACAACCACCAATAATAGAACACAAAGTAGTATGACCTATAAAAACCTAAAGATAATTGATACTTCAAACACGAAAGGAAGAAAAAGTTGTTCATTTTCCCCACAAGGTAGATTGTGAGGATGTTAAAGCTGAGGAATACATTAATACAACAACGATAAAGAAGAGTGGCCTGATCGTGTATGGGTGACGCATCTTGATGAACAATTTCACGATAACAAAAAAATGAAATTATTTCCATTTAGAGCTAGAAATGGAGGAGTTCTTGACGGAAAAAAGAATCTTGAATTAGATTTCTAGTCGGACTCCATTTGGTCAGATTCAACATTAATATTTAGGAGGGGTCTCAGCGATACTGAAAGCTGAAATAATTAAACATAACTCATATCATCTCCAAAAGTATACTTTGTAGAGAGACATATTTGTATGTTCATGGGATTTGGATTGAACCGTAGTAGCTTTTTCTCAAACCCTTCACATGAGTAAATGAAAAAGACCATGATAGAATTCCAAACTTGAACTCATATGCTTAAAATCCTAATATCCGCCAAATGTGGATGTAGAGCATCTGTTATGAATTTATCCGAACCTATACCTAAATTTGTGAAATGAATTTGTGAATTAGTAGAGGTGCAAGCAAACTAGCCTGAACACCGTCGATATAAAGGAGAAACAATACGCGGAGGACCTTCACTCAAACTTATGAAGGTAGAAAGATTCTTTTCAAAAGAATCTCCAGGTTTAGAGAGGAAACATAATAATGAAGAAATGTTAGAAAATTAAGATTAGTCGAGAAACTCCTAGGTTGAAGATATTTTGTAGTAGATATGTTAGAAAAGTAAGATTTTTCTAGAAACTCCTAGGTTAGCGATATTGTTTTAGTAGATATGTTAGTCTTAATTTAAAATAAGGGGTGGTTAGTGATCCACATAGGTACATAGTTTGTTGTGAGATATTTTGCTTATTATGTGGTTGTGATTCTCACACTTTATCTATAAATACACCATATGTAATGAAACATCATGTGAGAAAAAATAATTTAACTCAAGAAAACTTAAGCCTTCTTCTTCACTTTCAGATTTCCTGTAGCAATTTACAGCTGTGATCTCCTACTGCTTACACCTTCTAGACTTGAAGTTCTTCCTTTTTTTATTGTAACAAGAAACCATTTTGAGGAAAAAGAAGAATTACTACAAGAAAAGTGTGAATTACATGGAGATTTTCATGGGATTAGTATGAAAATTTCCAAGAAAATAAGTTTCCTACAAATTGTCATACTAATCCCCAGAAAATTTTTCATGTGATTCAAACTTTTCTTGTAGTGAATAAATGAAAAATACAGACAAGAAATAATGTAAAAAAAATCTTACTACAGTAAAGAAAATAACATATAACAATAAAATGAAATATGGAAACAACATCTTTAATTCGGCATAAATTTGTCTGTTGGTAACTCATAATATCAGATAATTATCATAGAAAAGGAACTACGAAAATAAAAAAACAATATTTGAGTGCATTCAAAAATGGTAATTCGCTAAATCTCGATTATCAGCTAGACTTTTCCCACAAATACAGGTTTTTGCAGATGAACTGGTATGTTTAGCTTGACCAACTCGTGCCTGTGCATGTCTAGTGTAATACTTCCACCACTCTTTTAAATTAAGATCTGCATTATTCTACTCTTCACTTTTAATACAGACTCTTCGTCAATATCACACTGATATAATATCTTCTTATATTCCAAATTTTGTTCCCCTAGAAACAAATCCTTAGAATTTATCGAGTAGCCAACTCTGGTTTCTATAATTGTTTTAATGTCGCGAACAGTTAATTCAGCCTTCACTTCTATTTTAACAATTTTCTGTGTTAGACATACCACGGGAAATAACCAACTTGTCTCTCGGATTGGAAACCATATGAAGTGTTGATCCACCATTGATTTTGTAAAAAGTTTTGTCATCTTCAAGAAACTTCCCATCATGAATAAGAGAAAATTGCTTTGAGTTTACTCCTTCTTTGATCCCAATCCTATATTTGACATCCTTGATAGTATCAAAAGTCCTAAAATACACCGTAATTATAACATTAGCATAGGGTCTCTTCACCAAAAGTACCTTTGGGACTGCATTGTCGATATAAGAATGAAGTGTGGAGTTTTGGATAATGACACAATCCATTAGATTTTTTTCATGAAATGTTAGGCGAACATCATTTGAAAATATCTGGTGAAGATAGTCCGGTTTGGCCTCCTTATAATATAATACAGATTTCACATGTCCAATACTATCTGATTCCTTAACTTTCATAGTGACTGATTTAATGACCTGCACGTCTACAGTCATTTGCACGAGGATAAACAAATGGGATTCAGACCGTGCCTCAGTAACGTTTACTCAAATCCTACATATGAGTAAATCAAATAGACTATGATAAAATTCCATCTCATACATAACAATTCTAAATCCGCCAGAGGTGGATGTAGAGCATCAACTATGAGTTATGGTTGAATCCTAAACTTAAACAATAAAAATTCAACTCTTGGATGTAATAGCTAATAACACCATTTTAGCACAAAATCTATCTCAGAATTAATTACTAAAACTTGTAATAAAATGCGAATTAATATTTTATCTCAGATTGTGAGAAGGAGCAAACCTCTTTTTCGTTTTCATCTTCAACAATAGTTCTCTTGCGATTCATGTTCGACTCCATATTTTGCAAATCTTGAAATATCCTAAAAATAAACACAATACAATAAAGAAAATAAGAAGCAACAAGTTTTCACGCCCGAGCCTACACCCTAGACGTGACCGGTGCTTGAGAACCATTTTTGATCCCTAAGCAACCCCTTGGCCTGGTTGACTATTTAACGGAAAACTTACTCAAGAATAAAGAATCTTTAAAATATAATTATAAACATCCAAACTCAAGTAAATACTTAACTCAACTGCCGGAAAATACTTAAGCGTAATAATAATACTCTGTCTATTTCAAAAAGAGTGACCTGGTTTGACTTGGCACGATGTTTTAGAAAATAAAGAAGAATTTTGAATCTTGTGGTCCTAAATTAAAGTAATGCCAAATGTAGAAAATTATCCTTTAATCTTGTGACTTTAAACATGTCATGTGGGAAGCTGAAATTAAAATGTTACCAGAAAAGGAAAGAGATTATTATTTTTGAAATAGACTAAAAAGGAAATGGAGTCATTCTTTTTGAAAACGGAGGGAGTAATACTTTGCAAAACAATCTCAAAACGTCTCAAAGCAAAAGGGAAATACTGAGAGACTCATCAACACGAACTATATATGAATTCTCTAACACTAGAATAGAAGTTAGGACAAGACCTACGACAACTCAAATATTACATGGAAGTAAATTGTGGAATCCTCCGAAAAGTAAGGAGGCTCACAAAAGTTGTCTCAAGCATAAAGTGATCTCAACGAAACGCTTTTTGATGATCCTAAACACCAAGATCTGCATCATAAACGATGCAGGTGAATGACATATAGAACATCTAAACTTAGTGGATCCACTAGGCTATGCCCGAAAGCTCTAAGGATTCATCTAGAAAGTATGATCATGTACCCATGTTTGCAAGACATAGTTTATGGGGATGTGAGTTATCTGAACTCTCCCACACATGGGTGCTCAATACTACTCCCAATAATACTTACCTTTGGTCAATGTAAAAAAACATTACTCTTTCTCTGGTTCAATATAATTGCTCAATTGTCCTCTTAAAAAAGGCAACTGCTCTGAATTAACTTTGCCTCATTACTTGATTAGAAATAAAAGTTTCTCTTTTCTCGTTATAAAAATGATAAATTTGGGAGTCAATAATTCCCTTAAGGTTTACTGGAAATGCCTCTTTAAACTTTACTCAAAAACTCCTTTTTATCTTTTGAGAAAATCAATTTAAGATACTGATTCGATTAAAAAGATTCTCCTCAATAACTCAGTGAATACTTCAAATAATAAGGTTCATGCTGAAAAATAGGCATGAGGAAACCACTCAAGAATCTCAATCATATATATACTTATATAAAGGAAACCCTTATGGTCGCCTACATGGCGCCACCACAAGAAAATCCTTTTATTTTTATATATTTCCAGAAGTGCCCTTCCCTTCAACAAAAAAACACGCACATCAAATCCCACTTCAACCAAAACGCTGTGGCATTCTTTCGCCGGCCAACTATTGTTACGCCTCATGAAATGATGCGACTATTCGTCTCCTGTTCACCAGACTCCACTCTCTTCCACCTTCTTCTGCGCACTTACAAAATTGTTCATATGGGTATTAACACAGTACTCACTGATCAGGCATGATTGTTATTCTTAAAATAAATATAACAATCGTCTCTTTTACTTAAAAATACAACGATTGCTATCTTTAAGCCCTCTTAATATCCCTTTCTTTTTTGTCACTCCTCACAATTTTGCCATTTTTTCGCTTCTCTCTTGCGGAACATATGGATTGATGGTCAGACTACAACCAATACAAAATAGAGCACCACTACACATAAATTACTTTGACTGAATATTTTTTAACAAATACAGACAAACAACTCCAAAGATTAGATGGGGAACCAAATTGAATAATTAGAGTATAAAATTTTTAAGAGTTGCAATGTCCCAAGAATATTCTCCATAGCCTTCAACTACACTGAAAGTCAAAACTGTGGGGTCCACACCCATTGTAGATAAACATAAGGAAAGTTAAAATGCAGGAATGGTTGAATTAATGTTTGTTGCTTTATTGTTAAAGTCAACAAATGCTGCAACAAATCATGCTCACCATTTCTTTTTTCAACTAAAATCTTACCAAGAAATCTGTATAGGTGCAAAGGTTGAAACCTTGTGTTTTTTGTGATGTCACTAGTGACATCATTAGGAGTAGATTTCTCCTATAAATAGAGAGCCCTTGCTCATTTCAAAGAACACACCAAATTAGAGAGAAAAACCATTTTGAGAGCAAAGTGAGGTATTCCATAGACTATACAAGAAAAATAGTCTGTGAAGAAAAATAGAGTGTGAGCGATATTTTAGTAAGACGGAAACCAAAAGAGTGTTGTTCCTTTTGAGTGTGTAGTAGTCACTTTGAGTATTGTATTCGTGACTACACAGTGTAAAATTCCTTACTATAGTGATATCAGTTGCTCCTCTTGGCGTGGTTTTTTCCCTTATTTAGAAGGGTTTCCACGTAAAAATTTTGGTGTCGTTATTTTCCCATTTTATTTCCATTACTTTTACCATATATATTGTTGTGCTTGTCCGCGTTTTCCCAACAAGCTGGTATCAGAGCCAAGGTTTTATCTGAGTATGCTCTGTGGTTGGAGCACAGTCTGAACTTCCACATCAGAAAAGATTAACTTTGATTTGCAATAACTATATTTTTTGGGGGGAAAACAATGGAAGCCAACACAAGTAGAATGGTTACTTTGAATGGTGTTAATTATGCCATTTGGAAGGGGAAAATGAAAGATCTGCTTTATGTTAAGAATTTTTACAAACCAGTATTTACCACTGTAAAGCCTGATAATAAAACAGATGAAGAGTGGAATCTGTTGCATAGACAGGTTTGTGGATTCATTAGGCAATGGGTCGACGATAATGTGTTGAATCATATTTCTGGGGAAACACATGCTCGAACCCTATGGGAGCATCTTGAAAGTTTGTATGCTCGAAAGACTGGCAACAACAAAATGTTCTTAATAAAGCAGATGTTGAGTTTGAAGTATCATGATGGTTCTCCGATGACAGACCATCCGAATAATTTTCAGGGGATCATGAACCAATTATCTGCTATGGGCATCAAATTTGATGAAGAAATTCAAGGCTTGCTTCTACTTGGTTCCCTACCAGACTCTTGGGAAACATTTAGAACGTCATTGTCAAATTCTGCTCCTGATGGTGTGATCTCTATGGATTCCGCCAAGAGTAGTGTCTTGAACGAAGAGATGAGAAGAAAAACACAAGTTTCCTCTTCGTTGGATGTCCTGATAACTGGCCCCAGGGGGAGAAACAAAACTCGTGGTTCTCAAAATAGAGAACAAAATAGGAGCAAATCCAGAGGCAGACTTAAGGATATTGAGTGCTATCATTGTGGTATGAAAGGGCACACGAAGAAGTTCTGCAGGAAGTTGAAGAGGGAGAACAAAAACAAAGAGGAAACTAAAGAAGATGGCAATGAAAATTGCCTAGCCACCGTTACCACCGAAGATCTTGTTACTGTACTTGATGCGGATATGATAAATATTGCTTGTGATGATTCAAGATGGGTTGTGGATACTGGTGCCGCATCCCATGTGACATCAAGGAAGGATTTTTTTCTCTTCCTATACTCCTGGTGATTTTGGAACTTTGAGTATGGGTAATGAGACTGTTTCTAGGGTGGTTGGTATTGGTACAATCTGTTTGAAAACTAGTGTTGGAACTAAACTAGTTTTGAACAATGTGAAACATGCTCCTGATGTTCGTCTGCACCTAATTTCTGTTGGTGTTTTAGATGATGAAGGATATGTTAGTACCAACGGTGATGGAAAATGGAAGCTCATCAAGGGTTCCTTGGTTGTGGCTCGTGGTAACAAACGTCGTGGTCTATATTGGACTACGGCCTCTGCTTGTATTGATATGGTGAATGCGGTTGAGAGCGATAGCTCTTCAACATTATGGCACAAGAGGCTTGGCCACATCAGCGAGAAAGGACTTAATGTTCTAGCCAAGAAGAAATTATTGTCAAATTTCCAAAGTGCTAAATTAGAAAAGTGTGAGCACTGCTTGGCTGGTAAACAAAATAGAGTTTCCTTTAAGTCCTACCCCCCTTCGAGAAAGACAGAGTTGCTTGAGTTGGTGCACTCTGATTTATGTGGTCCAATGAAGACAAAGACATTAGGTGGTGCACTTTACTTTGTCACTTTCATTGATGATTGCTCGAGAAAACTTTGGGACTTTGTCTTGAAGACTAAAGACTAAGTGTTAGGTGTCTTTAAGCAATTTCAGGCTTCAGTTGAAAGAGAAACTGGAAAGAAATTTAAATGCATTCGTACTGATAATGGTGGTGAATATTGTGGACCATTTGACGAATACTGCAAGCATCAAGGTATTAGACACCAGAAGACTCCTCCCAAGACTCCTCAGCTTAATGGTTTGGCTGAGAGGATGAACAGGACCTTGATGGAAAGAGTTAGATGTTTGCTTTCTGAAGCAAAGTTGCCGAACTCATTTTGGGGTGAGGCTTTATTGACCGTTGCACATGTTATTAATCTATCTTCTACTGTTGTTTTGCAAAGTGATGTACCAAATAGTGTTTGGTATGGAAAGGATGTTTCCTATGACCATTTGAGAGTATTTGGTTGCAAAGCTTTTGTACATGTGCCGAAAGATGAGAGGTCAAAGTTAGATGTCAAGACAAGGCAATGCATCTTCATTGGATATGGCCTAAATGAATTTGGTTACAGGCTATATGATCCAATTGAAAAGAAACTTGTGACAAGCCGTGATATTATTTTCATGGAGAATCAAACAATTGAAGATATTGACAAAGCGGAAAAGGTAGAATCTTCAAGTTTTGATGGTATAATTCATCATGATGACGTTCCTCACACAAGTGTGCATGATGTTATTGGGCTTGATAATCATAGTGACACCCAGAATCATGTATCAAATCAACATGTTGATGTTGATAATAACAATGATATTGTTATTGATGATCCTGTTGCTCATGAAGTTGTGGACGAATCATATATTCCGCTTCGGAGGTCCACAAGACAGCGGTTTCCTTCCTCCCGTTATTCATCCAATGAGTATGTGTTACTCACTGACGGGGGAGAACCTGAATATTATGAGGAGGCCATGGAAGATGAGCACAAGGATCAATGGATTGAAGCCATGCAAGATGAGATGAAGTCTTTGCATGAGAACCACACTTATGAGTTGGTAAAATTGCCCAAGGGCATGAGAGCTTTGAAGAACAAGTGGGTGTTCAAAGTTAAAGTTGAAGAACACAACTTGAAGCCCAGGTACAAAGCTAGATTGGTTGTTAAGGGACTCGGTCAAAGGAAGGGTATTGACTTTGACGAAATATTTTCTCCTGTTGTGAAAATGTCCTCGATTCGCACAGTTCTAGGTTTGGCTGCTAGTCTTAATTTAGAGATTGAGCAAATGGATGTGAAGACGGCTTTCCTTCACGGTGACCTAGAAGAAGAGATTTATATGGAACAACCTGAGGCCTTCAAAGTAGAAGGTAAAGAAAATTTTGTGTGCAAACTCAAAAAGAGTCTTTATGGCCTAAAACAAGCTCCCAGACAGTGGTACAAGAAGTTTGAATCTGTTATGGGGGAGCAAGGCTATAAGAAGACTTCTTCAGATCATTGTGTATTTGTACAAAAATTTTCTGACAATGATTTTATCATCCTTTTGTTGTATGTGGATGATATGTTGATTGTGGGCAAGAATACTTCCAAGATTGACGAGCTGAAGAAAGAGTTGTGTAAGTCTTTTTCAATGAAAGACTTGGGTCATGCCAAGCAAATTTTGGGCATGAGAATTACTCGTCTTAGAGATAAAAGGAAGATTTGTTTGTCCCAGAAGAAGTACATTGAACGTGTACTAGAGCGCTTCAATATGAAGAATGCTAAGCCTGTTAGTACACCTCTTGCTGGTCATATGAAGTTGAGCAAGAAGATGTGTCCTACAGCTAGGGAGGAAAAAGAGAACATGGCCAAAGTTCCATATTCCTCTGTCGTCGGAAGTCTAATGTATGCAATGGTGTGCACTAGACCTGATATTGCTCACGCAGTTGGTGTTGTCAGCAGATTTCTCGAAAATCCGGGAAAAGAGCATTGGGAAGCTGTGAAGTGGATACTCAGGTATCTTAGAGGAAGCTCAGATGAATGCTTGTGTTTTGGAGCATCAAATCCAATCTTGAAAGGCTTTACAGATTCTGATATGGCAGGTGACCTTGATAACAGAAAATCCACTACTGGATATTTGTTTACTTTTTCAGGGGGAGCTATATCATGGCAGTCAAAGTTGCAGAAGTGTGTTGCACTATCTACAACTGAAGCTGAGTATATTGCGGCTACTGAAGCCGGCAAGGAGATGATATGGCTAAAGCGATTTCTTCAAGAGCTTGGTTTGGATCAGATGGAGTATATTGTCTATTGTGACAGCCAGAGTGCAATAGACTTGAGCAAGAACTCCATGTACCATGCAAGAACAAAACACATCGACGTCAGATATCATTGGATTCGTGAGAAAGTGGAGAGTGAATCATTTCACGTCAAAAAGATCCACACAAGTGAAAATCCTGCAGATATGCTGACCAAGACGATATCGAAAGACAAGTTTGAGTTATGCAAAGAACTTGTAGGCATGAGCTCTCTCTAGAAGATGGAAATACGTCCTTCCAGTAAATGGGTCTGGAGGGGGAGATTTGTGGGGTCCACACCCATTGTAGATAAACATAAGGAAAGTTAAAATGCAGGAATGGTTGAATTAATGTTTGTTGCTTTATTGTTAAAGTCAACAAATACTGCAACAAATCATGCTCACCATTTCTTTTTTCAACTAAAATCTTACCAAGAAATCTGTATAGGTGCAAAGGTTGAAACCTTGTGTTTTTTGTGATGTCACTGGTGACATCATTAGGAGTAGATTTCTCCTATAAATAGAGAGCCCTTGCTCATTTCAAAGAACACACCAAATTAGAGAGAAAAACCATTTTGAGAGCAAAGTGAGGTATTCCATAGACTATACAAGAAAAATAGTCTGTGAAGAAAAATAGAGTGTGAGCGATATTTTAGTAAGACAGAAACCAAAAGAGTGTTGTTCCTTTTGAGTGTGTAGTAGTCACTTTGAGTATTGTATTCGTGACTACACAGTGTAAAATTCCTTACTATAGTGATATCAGTTGCTCCTCTTGGCCGTGGTTTTTTCCCTTATTTAGAAGGGTTTCCACGTAAAAATTTTGGTGTCGTTATTTTCCCATTTTATTTCCATTACTTTTACCATATATATTGTTGTGCTTGTCCGCATTTTCCCAACAAAAACATGTTTCCAGTTTTATTGATGATCCCACACAAGGTAAATTTCTTTTTTCTAATGTTCAAAATATACGTAAATGCGCCAACACTAGGTTATTTACCTTTAACTTTTGCTGGTAGATTGTGTGAAATGAAACTACAACAAAAAATACCTAGAGCAGGGAAACCCAATTTCGATATTGTGTTCACAGACTCCGAAGTTGTAAATTAGGCCACACAAAAATCATCAGGCCGTCCAGGTATTACTCTTTCAAATTGACTTTTTCCGCTTTAGATAACATTCAATTCCTCATTGTAGTTTTTTAAAAAAAAACATGCTTCAACGTTACATAACACTTTACATTTATAGATATATTGTTCTTCAAAGTTTATTGTATTTGGCCTTTGAAGTATACTGTGTCGTTTGTATTCAGTATTTATGGCTTCTAATTAATTTTAGGCTGATTGTACTGATGAAATTCGTATGGTAAGAAATACACATAGAAATTAATTGATTTTTTTTTAAAAAAAAAAATTGTTATTAGAGAAATGAACAAGAGTTCTCTTTGAACTCATTGTCCGGCACACAACAACGAAAGGAAGCCACCCAAAATAAAAATGCCACGGCCCCACTCAAAACAGAAACAATGTCTTCACAGCATCTGCTTTGTCAAACCTTTTGATCCCACACGTCCTATATTTGTAGTTGATCCCATCTCGGCTAGAAATACTTAAGGCCCTTTTCAGTTTTGAATCCATGTCTTCAAATCTATATAACAAACCAGTCTGAAATCATGCCCTCCTGATTTCTCTTGCCCCGCCATAGCAGTTGCTCACCACGCTGCCAGAATTTCCTTTAAACTCTCCAATGTCTTTTTATTTACCAATCTAATCTATTATTTACAACAATTCTCACACTTTTATAAGGAACTAAGCTTCTTGGAATTTGTATGAACTCTCCAGGTTTTTAAAGTTACCATCTGATCTATTTCTCCAGACAATTCTCACGCCCTTTCTACAGAATAATGCCACTTGAATTCGTACGCCTGCCTAAGGAACTAAGCTGCTTAAAACTTCTATGCACTCTCCATGTATTTTGATTTACCAAGCCTAACTCTCCAGGTTTCACGCCCTCTCATAGGAATGAAGCCATTTGAAATTCGTAATAAACCTCCAGGTGTTTCGATTCAGTAATCTAATCTATTGCTTCCGAAAATTCTCTGTCCATTTCTAAGGAAGTCCCCGCTTGAAATTTCGATAACTCTTCAGGCATCTTGATTTATCAATCTAAACTCTCCGGGTATTTCGATATTGCTTCGAACAATACTCAGTCCCTTCCAAAGGAATGATACGGTGTTAAATTCTTATAAACTCTCCATGTATTTTGCTTCACCAACACTAAAAAAGACTTTTTTTTATCATTTAATGTTGCAAGTAATGAACCACATGTTACACGATACAAGAAAGTTGTGACACATGCAATAGGTGACGGTAAGAATGCAATAGGCAACTGAGTAAATCCACTGGTTGATATATTAAGTTGGCTTCCTGATGAATCAGACGTCGGGTTGTTGGCTTTAATTGCTGATCTCTTGCCGAAAATACTGTCGCACGTGAAGTTGAAAGGACATACCAGAAAGACTAACAAAAGCCTACATTAGTAGCACAGTCAGCTCAAGGAATATGGTAACAAAGGTATAGTTCAATACAATGTGAGATTAATGCTTTGAGCAGAGTTATACCGGTGGCTTCCAAACCTGCGGGGTTCTCCCGATTGAACCTGTAAGCCTTATTTATTAGGGGAAAAGGAGTATATATCATAAAGAGGTCGAAAAATTAAATATTCACCAGTGAGGTATTAAAAGGAAATAACAAGTTAATGAACAGCTGAATAGTTGATTTTTATAACCCATATGCCTTTCCATGTGCACATATTGTTCCTATAAGTTTACCTTGTCTGCTCCTAATTTTATTTTATTTCATTAGAAGGGACATAAACGATGTGAATTAAGCTATGTTAGGTATGATAACAATAGAGAAATCAGACCAAAAAGAGTTTGAAAACTATTCTGTATTTTCTTTTCTTTACAATTGATAAATTATCCACTATTTATATACAAAGGTACAAACCTAATTCTAGCAAAAATATCATATCGAATATGATTTCGAATCATTTCAGATATTTGAAATAATATCATATATAATTTGGTATCATATCAAATAATATATGATATTCGGATATGATTTAGAATCATACCAAATATTTGGAATCATATCAGATATGATTTGGAATCATATCATATCATATCTGATATGGTCAATAAGGTATCCTTTGTCGGTTATGTGACTATCAGCTATGACCTGGTGGCAAGTTTTATTGAGAAGTATATATGAAATATCTTGATCAGATTGATTGCTTCGCATGACTTTGTTCAGGATTGACATTTGTAAAACGTGGGAACATTGATGGGTGACCCTTCTCGAGTTTTTACTGCAGACTCCAACATCGGAGTGACAATCGTTCAATTTAATCCAACATCCCAATTGCCTATCATTTTACTTGGCAGCAAAAAATTTTCAACATGGAAGGCGCAATTTTCGATGCTTATGCATATTCATGATATTTATAGCCATCTGGATGGCTCTGCTCCCTCCCCTTCTCACACGATCACTATTGGCACAACCCCTAGTGCCAATCCTGCGTTTTCTCTTTGGTTTCGCCAATACCAACTTATTCAGTGTCGATCTTCAACCACCACCAACATTCGAAACACTCGTTGTCCCAATAATGGCAGAAACCAACAATGGCGGTCCAACAATCGCTCTACTACACCCACTCAGTGTTAATCTTCCACCACCACCAACTCCTATGATGGTGTTTGCTGCCAATTGTGCAACAAATCTGGTCATGTTGCAAATGTGTGTGGATCCAAATCTCACAATCATTTTGACGCAAAAGTCAACTATGTTTCAGGATTGCATGCATCAACAGATTCTTAGATTGTCGATTCTGGAGCATCTCATCCTATCACTGTTGAACCTCACAACTTGCAGGCATACAATGGCAAGGAGAATGTCTCCATGGGCGATGGTGACAAAATCCCCTTAAATCACACTGGTTCTACTCAATTACATGCATCGAATAATGCTTTCAAACTTTTTAATACTCTATGTGCAGCTACCATTAAGCGTAGCTTAGTTTCAGTTTCTAAATTAACCTTTGTTAAACTTTTTTCTTTTTATTTTTGTGTAAAGGACCTGATAACACGGACTCCTTTGGTCCACGACCGGAGTAGAGACGGTCTTTATGAGTGGCCAACTTCATCTTCGGTGCCTTCCCCACAAGCAAATGTTTTCTCCACAAATTCGTCCTCCATTATCACTTGGCATCGTCTATTGGGTCATCCACATGCCAGAGTTTTGAATTTTATTTTAAATAAATTCTCGCTGCCTTGTACATGATAAAAAATTTCAGTGCTCATCTTCATCCCTTTCAACAACTTACATTGTAAAGTAGAAAACCGTTTCAAACCATTTTTAGTGATTTGTGGGGTCCTTTTCCAATGCTATCAATTGATAAAAAATAGTACTACTGCATTTTTGTTGACCAATTTACAAAATACATTTGGCTTTATACCTTGAAACATAAAAGTGAGGTAAATGAACATTTCAAAAACTTTCAAGTTCTAATGGAAACGTCATTTCAATAAAAAAGTTTTTTTCTTTATACACTGATGGTGGGGGAGAATATAAAATTCTTAATCCATACCTAAACTCTCAAGGTATTGAACATCTTTTAGCTCCTCCATACACCCCTCAACGAGTTGCTCTTGCCGAACGACGACATAGACATATTATTGAAACATCAAGAGCATTACTCCATGAAGCCTCACTTCCCCCGATCCTTTGGTCCTTTACTTGTCAATATGCAATTTACCTAATCAATCGCTTACCAACCTCCATTTTGCAAAATCAATCACCTTTTCAAATGTTATTTGGTGCAAATCCAGATTATGCCCAATTAATTTTTTTGGGTGCTTGTGTTATCCATGGCTCCAACCAAAAATTCAAGAATAAATTAGAGCCACGATCGATGACTTGTGTTTATTTGGGACTAGTCTTAAAAATGTGCGTTACACGTTTCGGCCTAGCCACTATATAAAATTTATATATCAAAATCATATTGATAATATGCATAGTACTTTTATCTTATTGTGTCCGCAAAACTCATCTCTCAAGTTGGTATAGTCCAATCAACAATTGAACAATATAATAAGAAATAAGAATCATCATCCAACATTACATGTTCTTTATATGTATTAATTTATTAGAAAATTACAAACTAAAAAGAAATTATGAAACGAAAATGTATAGAAGGAAAGTTAAAAAGAAAAAATATTCCTTATATCAAATCAATTAACTTGAACAGGAATAATAGTTACATGTTATAATATCAGACAATCTGCAAAAAGAAAAGACTTAAACAAATCAATATATTAATAATAGTTGATTAATAAATAAAAAAATTATATAAATATTATAAGACGATGAAACACAAAAGAGAAAATTACGAATAAACTAACCCACATATACATTACACATACACAAGGCATCAAATATTGTTACAAAGAGGGAAAAGAAAGATTACAATTTCAATCCGTTCAAATTTATTAGGAGAATCTTATAATATATTTAAATTTAATATTATAAATCTTTTAATAAACCTGTATAAAAATAGTTAAGCAGAAAAATGAACATACCTGGTACATTTACATTGTTCCTCTATTATATTTTCCAGTGATGATCATATTCTTGACGCATAAGTTCATTTATATAAGATAATTCATCTTCTATTTAATTTGATAATTTAACAAAAATAAAAAATAATTGAAACGTCCATAGGAAGTGAAAAGACATAATAGTTGACTTCAAAAATAAAATTTAACAAAAACAAAAATAATTGAAACGTCCATAGGAAGTTAAAATGCATAATTGTTTACTTCAATATTTATTTATCATTTAATAAGAACTCTATTAAATTTGATACCCTATTCATATTCACTATGCAATATCTATAATTCCTCGGAAAGCAAATAGTATAATTTTGCAACATATGATTTAAAAAGCCTTTCAACTAACTGATCATTAGTAAAACCATTATTTGACATTTTAATAGAAATTCATTAACTCAATATCCTCAACCATTGAAATATTTTCCTAAGCAAAAAACTAAAGTCACCATGATAGTCTGGAATAAAAAAGATTCTTAATTAATTCATTCTGAAAATAGATAGAAATTTTACTTTAGAAGAAAGGATAATTTTGTTGTTCGACTTTTAAAGGATAGTTTGGGTTAACAATTAAAGCTCATTGAGAAATGGAAAATGGTAAATGGGTAACATTTAATAATGTATCAAACGTAGTTTAATCATAATTATTGCTTTAATTTTAAAAGTTGGTAAAAGACATTTTTGAATTAAAAATAATTTTAAAAGTTGGTAAAAGGCATTTTTGAATAAAAAATATTAATGAAGGGCATTTTCATAATTCAACTTTAAATCGAAAATCTTCCCACTTTTAATATAATATGATGATATGATATGATGATATGATGATTTTCATCGACTTATCATTGTTATCAATATTTTGATCCAAAATCTTCAAAAATATGCTTGTCTCGTGATGTCAAGATTTTTGAAAGTATTTTCCTTTCCAGAATATGTTTTCAAAGCTTTCCTCATGTTTCATAATACTTGCCTGGGAAGAATTGGTTACAACTAACCAGGACACCTCTTCTATGAGTTCTCCTATACCTTGTACAGATGTACCTCGCCCTATTATTTTGACCAATGCAGATACCATCCGGCACACGCATGATACTGTCTCCTCCGACTGCACTCCAACAAAATCTGCGATACTAGATACTTTTTCTCCTCCACTTTCTTCTCTTCCTGATGCCCACTCTTCTCCTCTGCCATCCTTCATCCTTGTCGAGAGAACTTCCATTGAACCCCGCCCCTCCACTTCCTTACTTCCCACCTCAACTACCATCGACATCCCATCCACAATCACCAAAACCTCCTATTCAGTTCATGTACTCTCATCGCTCCACTCCAGTGGCAACGACGAACACCTCTGCCCCAACCTTGCCAAACCACACCCTTTCCCTTTGACTCCAAATCGAGTCGTTACCCGCTCACAACACAATATCCATAAACCAAAACCAATTTTTGATTACATGGCTCACCTCCCACCTATATTCACTACCAGCACTTTCAACCAAGCAAGAAAACACATAGAGTGGCAGAATGCTATGCAAGCTGAATTTGATGCACTGCGTAAAAACCATACTTGGGAATTAGTACCTCCTAATTCGTCTAAAAATGTCATTGCTTGTAAATGGTTGTACATAATAAAGGGAAAGGTTGATGGTTTTATTGATCGTTATAAAGCCAGATTGGTCGCAAAGGGATTTACCCAACGTCCTGGTGTTGATTTTCATGACACGTTTACCCAGTAGTCAAACCAACTACTATTTGTGGGTCTTCTCCATTGCAATCAAATTTGATTGGCCTCTGCGTCAACTTGACGTTAATCATACATTTCTTCAAGGACGTTTGGAGGAAGAAGTTTATATGGAACAACCCGGGGCTTTGAAGACACGACTTATCCAACCCATATTTGTCGTTTTCATGGAGCTATTTATGGACTCAAACAAGATCCTCACATGGTACAATGAACTCAAGAATCATTTTCTCCTGTTAGCTTCATAAAATCTGAGTCTGACAGCTCTGTCGTCATCATTCTCATGACACAGTGTACCTACAGGTATATGTGGATGACATTATTGTTATGGGCAGAAATACTTTAGTTGTTCTGTTATTTCTTCCCTTCCAGCTAGATTTTAAATTAAATATCTTGAAGCTCTCACCTACTTTTTAGGTATTGAAGTCATTAGAAATGTGGATGGTATTATTATGACTCAGAGTACCTATAGACGTTATATATTGCGTGAGGAGAATATGGTCGATTGCAAACCTGCTAAAACTCCAATGAGTACTACTGAAGTCCTCAAGGTCAATGATGGTGGATTATTAGCCGATGCAACCAGATACAGGAGGGTAAAGTACTTTTCTACTTAAGTCTTCTCAATGTTTCTTATGTGTTAACTGAGAAAAATCCTAATAAAGAAGACATCACCGCTATGAATGATGATGAAACTATTTTCTCATCTAGAGAAACTGGAAAAGAACGATGGTGATTCCTTTAAGTGTCAGTATTATCTTCTTAATTGTCTATCTAATAACTTTATGATTATTATGATAGAACTTACTCTAGTGCAAAGAAAATTTGGAAAGCATATAAGGATTTTTAATGATTGTGAAAACATAAACAATCTAACATTTAGAAATCCTATCAATTATTCAGGATTGTAGAACTATATGATTTTCACATATATTTAATACTATGATATTTCAGACAAGAATACATACCCGAATCTGCCATTATAATTATTGACTTGATTGAGCGGAAGTCTTTTCTTTTGGTTCTTTAGAAGTTGTTTCTCTCTCTTGACTTATACTTTATGTATAACTTTGATGGATAAGACTATATCTTTATGGCAGAGAGAGGACCCTTTAAATAGAGTGTGTTTTAACATCATTCCCACCTTTCCATCATGGTGAGTAGTGGAGATAATGGATAGTTGGAAGAGATAATGGGTAAAGTGGAAGACTTAATGGGTAGTGGAAGTAACCTCTCCACTTCCCCACTTCCCTACTTCTCCACTTCTCTACTTATCCAATTAGAATTAGAATTTAGTTAGTAATTAAATATTAAACCAAAATAATATTAGTGTGAGTGAGTCATAAAACTAATAAGCATTGCAGAGTAAATATGATATTGAAGAGGCTGGAGCGAAAAAATATACAGCTAGTAGATTTTTTCGTTTCCAAATGGTTGAAGACAAATCAGTGGTAGATCAAGATCAAAACTTCATAATGATTGTTGGAGAGCTTAGGACTGAAGAGGTTAAAATTGGAGATAATCTTATTGTTTGTGGCATAGTGGATAAACTTCCACCTTCTTGGAAGAAATTTCAAAAAACTTGCGCCACAAACAAAAGGAAACGTCTCTTGAAACCTTGATAATGAAATCCCGCATTGAAGAAGAAGCAAGGGTAAAGATGCACTTTTACAAACAGAAGAGAACAACATCACAACGAAGGTAAATTTATTACTTCGAATAATTCTACTCTTGAAACACACAAAAAATACTTCTTTGAAGCCAAAGAAGAAAAAATTCAAGAAAAATAATGGTGAAAATAACCGAGCACAAAATCACCAAGTTCAAGAAAAGGGACCATGCTTTGTTTGTGGTAAGAGCGGGAATATTGCTCGATTTTGCAAATTCTGGAAACGTGGTCTTAACCCTCAGGAAAATGTTATCGAAGAACCTTTTGTGGCGGTGATTAGCGAAATAAACATGGTTGAGAATGTTGATGGATGGTGGGCTGATTCTGGTGCAAACGGTAATATCTGTTATGATGGTTTAAAAAATATACTCATTTTGAGGAGCCCAAAACCATCATGTTTGGTGATGCTCGTATTACTCAGTGCTTGAAAAGGGAGATGTCCAATTGTGTTTTACTTCTGGAAGAGTATTAACTTTAAAAGATGTACTTTATACTCCTTCCTTCAGAAAAAATTTGATGTCTAGTTTTCTTCTTAATAAAGCAGAATTTAAACACATTATTGAATCTGATCAATATGTTATAGTGAAGAAGGGTATTTTTGGGGTAAGGGGTATGCATGTGATGGGATGCTTGAGTTGAATGTTGAGATGAATAAAACTTCTACTTCAGTTTATATGCTTTCTTCTACCAATTTATGACATGCTCGTTTGTGTAATATTAATGATCGTTATGTTGGAATCATGAGTAGTTTAGGATTAATACCAATGGTTAAAAAGAATTTTGAAAGTGTGAGGCTTGTAGTAAAGCTTAAATCACTAAAAGACCTCATTTCAACTTGAAAGAAAAACTTATTTGTTAGAATTAGTTCATATTTGTGAAATTGGTGGAATTCTAACTCGTGGAGGTAATAGATATTTTATCACTTTTGTTGATGATATTTCTAAGTTTACATATGTTTACATGATGGAATATTAAAGTGATGCTTTTGAAAATTTCAAAACTTATCTCCATGAGGTTGAAAATCAGTTTGAAAAATAAATAAAAAGAATTAGAAGTGATAGAGGACGTGAATATGAATCAAATGAGTTTAATTCTTTTGTTAGATAATTAGGAATAATTCATGAAACTAATCCTCCTTACTCTTCTTCATCTAATGGAGTATCAGAAAGGAAAAATAGAACTTTGGTTGAATTGACTAATGCCATGCTTATTGAGTCACATGCATCTTTAAATTTTTAAGGTGAAGCTATTTTAACTGCTTGTTATGTGTTGAATCGTGTGCCTCATAAAAAGTCGAAATTGACACCTTTTGAATTGTGGAAAGGTTACAGACCAAGTTTAAGATATCTAAGAGTTTGGGGTTGTCTAGCCTTTATGAGGCTAATGGATCCCAAGATTACAAAGTTGGGTAAGAAATTTACTACTTGTGATTTTCTTGGTTATGCTTCAAATAGTACAACCTATATATTTTATAATCTTGAAGATAATATTGTAATAGAATCGGGTGATGCTATTTTTCATGAAAATAAATTTTTGTTTGATACTAAAAATAGTGGGGGTCAAATGATTGAATAAAATATTTTGTCACTACCTACCTCTTCTACTTCTACATTAAAAAATAAAGAAGTTGATGATTTTGAGTTAAGAAGAAGTAAAAGAGCTAGAGTAGAAAAAGATTTTGGTCCTGATTTTTTTTGTTTAATATTGAAAATGACCCTCTAACATTGAAAGAAGCATTATCTTCACATGATTTTATTTTATTTTGGAAAGAGGCTATAAAAGATGAAATGGAATCTCTAATTCCTAATAAATCTCGGAAGTTAGTTGATTGACCACCGGGTTATAAAACTATTGGTTGTAAATGGGTCTTACGAAAAAGTTGAAACCGGATGGATCTATTGATAAATATAAGGCTAGTCTTGTTGTAAAAAGTTTTAAACAACTAGAAGGCCTAGAATTTTTTGATACTTTTTCTCCGGTAACAAGAATTACATCCATAAGACTTTTAATTGCTATGGCTGCAATTTTGGTTTGCAAATTCATCAAATGGATGTAAAAGCTTTTCTAAATGGAGTACAAAATGAAGAAATTTATATTGATCAACCCGAGTGTTCTGTTGAAGCAGGCCAAGAAAGCAAAGTATGTAAACTTACTAAATCCCTATGTGTCTTGAAACAAGTACCAAAGTAATGACATGAAAAGTTTGATTCCTGCATGATTGAAAACGGTTTTAAAACAAATGAGTGTGATAAGTACATAAATCATAAGTCTTGGAATAATTTACATATGATTATTTGCCTATATGTTGATGATTTGTTGATCTTTGGCTCTAACGTGAATGTTATTGATGAAGCTAAAAATGTTCTTTGAAGCCATTTTTAGATGAAAGATCTAGGTGAGACAAATGTTATTCTTGGAATAAAAATAACAAGAACATGTGAGGGAAATTTCCTTGACCAGCCACATTATGTTGAGAAAATTTTGAGAAAATATATCTTTCATGATTGCAAGCATATTGCTACTCCTTTTGATTCAAGTGCTCACTTATTTTCTGTTGAAAGTGAACATGATGTAATAAATCAAAAAGAATATGCTAGTATAATCGGAAGTTTGAGATACGTGACTATTGCACTAGGCATGATGTTGCATTGTAGTAGGAGTACTTGGCAGGTTTACAAGAAAGCCAGGTAATGAACATTGACATGTTGTAACAAGAGGTATGAGATATTTAATTGGAAAGAAAAATTGTGATTTTTTCTATAAAAAATATTCTGCTATACTTGAAGGCTTTTGTGATGCAGATTGGAACACTTTATGAGGGGATTCCTATTCTACCACTGGTTATGTCTTTACTTTAGGTAGTGGTGCTGTTTGTTGAAGATAAAAAAAGTAAACTATAATTGTTAACTTAATCATGGAGGCTAAACTAATTGCTTTAGCTTCAGCTAGTGAGGAAGGAATTGGTTAAGAGATTTATTGTTTCAAATTCCTTATTTTAAAAAAACAAATTCCTCCTATTTTATTTCATTGTGATAGCACCGCTGCAATTACTACCACGGTAAATCCAGATCCATAAGGAGGAAACATAGTAATGTAAGATCATATTTGACAAATGGTACCATTAATATTGATTAGGTCAAATCTTGTGATAATCTTGCAGATCCTCTTACTAAGGCCTTAACAAGAGAAAATGTCTGGATCACATCGAAGGGGATGTGATTGAAGGCTACAAATCCCTAAGTCATATATGAGGAAACCCAAGCTGGCGACTAGAGATCCTATAACCAGGTTCAAAGGGAAAAACTAATCATATGATGACTTGTTCTGAAAAATGCACTATCTTTTTATTCCCTTCCTATGATGTGAGTGCATTGTTTCCTGTAGTTTGTGAAGGTTGTGTTGATAAAACACTTAATGAATATCTGTATCCTGTAAAGGTGGAGTATTAATATAATAGGAGCACTCTCGACGGATTTCACCTATGTAATGTGTGGAAGTCAGTCACTTCCTATGAGAATTTGGCTAATTCTCAATAGCACTCATGGAACCGGGATAACACATGGCATAGCGTGTTGTCTTAAAAGCTCATGTAAACACCTTGATTATTATGTGTGGATAGTGATATTTCATATTACTTAAGCAGTCATAGTTCAAATCTGAGACCACTATGACTCTGGAGTAAAAGTTACTGTTTCACTAAGTGGAGGTTCAATGAAGAGCACACCTTCATTATGCATAGTAGTCTTTCTTCAACGGATAGACTCTCTTAACTATTATTATAATGAGTGGGGGATTATTAGTTTGTTAGCACTTTAATATTCATATTTCAATATATTAATTTGCTTTATTTTGGAGTTAGAAGAATACTGATTATTTTAGAAGTTAATGGGCAGTTTCATTCCTACCTTACATTTGTTGATTTTCATTTGCAGAATGTGGAAAGTAATTACTTTTGGCCGTTTGTGGCACTTACTGCTTCATTACTCCATTTTTTGGAGTTACAATATTTTTCACATGCAGCTTGCCAACAAACCAACAGTTAGCCAAGAAAAAGTTACATTGACCATTAATTTTTTTTGCAACCTTTCATACATTATATCACTCATTATACTCCATTCTACCTTGTAATATATGTAGCTCCCAAGATCATTATCTTCAATATTTACTAATAAATAGCAGTGGCCTTCATTTGATTTGGAGACACACAATACAAGAGAAAATATAGTAAAAGAGTTAGTCAAAAAGAGAGTTCTTATTAGTTGAAGGGAGGTGTTCTTTTTTGTGGAGCTTTGGACTTAACTCTTGTCCAGAGTTGTTGAGTTATAATTTGTGAAGGCTGTTGTATCTTCGAGGGGACAAGTCAAAGAGGACTATTGTTGGACCGGTGAAAATATTTGCTGCAGTGTGCTTGAATTTCCTTAAAGAGAGCGAGATATCCGTGTCTCTGCCTGAAGAAATTTTATTTCTTCATTTCATTTTCAATTGTAATCTTGTAATTTTTGTTATCTTTTAAGTTTTTCACTAACACAACTCTTCAGAAAAGTCACAATCCTTTTATTTTTCATTCACACCTTTTATAACTCAAGTAATCTCACAATGTTATACTTTTATGCCTCTTAAAAACTAAATGTAATTCTTCATTAATGGAAAAAAATTTGATAAGCCAGACATTGATATCTTGAAATAGTGAAAAAACTTATTATGATGGATTTTAAGATCTTCACATTTTGCATGGTTTAAGTCCTAAATTCTCAATCACATGTACATATATAATATTTAGAGAATGTATAATTTAATTTACTCAATTATATCCTTTTTTTATGTGTCAAGCATGTGGAATTTTCTTTTGATATATTAGGTAGTGAAATTTGAACGCATGATCTTTGTCTGTGATCATCTCATCTTAAAGCTTAACGCATTAGAGAGAATATACAATTATTTACTTAATTGTATTTTCAATAGTCGGTGATGGAAATGCAATCCGCCGGACTAACTAAATCAAATAGGAAACTGATGACAACTTTACTTTATTAAAACCTATGATTGGAATATAACTGATCAAATTTGCATATGAAGCCAGATCGTACTAAAGACACTAATTCTTTTTGGAAAATGATAGATTTCCAAAAAAGAAAAACATTGTATGACATTATAACTAGAGGCAGATCTAGAATTTTAATTCGATGAGTTTGGTCTTTATATTTCTTAGTGTTGAACTCGTTACACTTCAAAATTGTATGTTCAGATTATATTTTTTTGACATTTTTATGGACTCGTACACAACACACATACATATATGAACACATTGTCGATGGCTTCTTCCACTACTAATTTCAAGTACATTCGCGCAAGAGGTAGGGGATGTCCTTTCTGGATTTTAGGTTTAAGAGAATGTCAAAGAGAGGGAGGTGATTGAACTTCAGAGATTGTCTGCTTGATTCACAAGCAGTTTGAGCCAATCGAAAAATCCAATGCTTCATGTTGGGAGTTGGGAATAAAAAAGTGTTTTTTGCCAAGTCCTTTTACCAGAAGCTTCTTTCAAGGGAGGAGGATAGCTTGCCATATGATTTCATATATATTCCTAAGGTGACGAAAAAGAGTGTTTCCTAACGTTACTAGCTGACAGACGAGTGATTTTGATGACAAAAAAAAAAGAAATGAAAGGTTCTCAACATAAGTTGTTGTTTCTTTTGCGATGACGTATGTGTGGATGTAGATTATATTTTAGTATATTGCAATTTGTATAAACACGTGGTTATGGTGAGATATCTTTAGTTGGTTTGGAGTTTCTTCTGCATTTCCAAGATCTATAAAAAAAATATTATATTCAGTTGGATGAGTGGAGCTAGGAGAAGAAGGCACAAGACTTGAAATGTTACTCTCAATCTGTTGATGTGCATCATTTGGAAAGTGAGAAATGAGAGAGCATTGAAGGGGTGGAGATGAGCTTTGATCAATTAGGGAGTAGAGTCCAATCCTTCATTTTATTTTGGTGCACAACTGTAGTTCCAATTTGTATAGATGATCAGGTAGCTTTTAGAGAGAATCATAGTTTGTAGGTTACTTTTATATGGCCAAGATTATTATCATGAAAGATTTCAAAATGAGGCAGGACTGGTTTGGTTAAGACTATACTTGAAGAAAGTCTTACCCCGCACCATCTACACCACCCCATTGTCATATCTATGTTCACAACAAAAATGGTCCATTAAAGAATCTAAGGACACAACAGAAGCCATCCATGAAAAGTAAGTGGAATTATGTAACGTAAGAGAAAGAAGAACTTTTCTTAAAAGGAAATCCACTTGACAAGATGCCTACATCTAGTTTGGTCAAATGCCCCCTTAAGCTATGATCGATTTCTAGACTACACACTTATTCTTTATCGGAGTCCTATCACTCCCATAAATTGTTAAAATTTATTTTTTATCCCCCTAAAATGTCACAACCACATTTATATTGGCAGGTGATATCCACGCGTTTGACAGTTGGAAATTTTATTTTAAACTTTTTTTTTCATTTTTCTGTATTTATTTTATTATCCTAAAAACTATGTTGAAGGTTAAAGGGTTGAAATTTGTAGATTTGTGTCTTGGATCTTCATATATTGAAACTTTTTAATTATAATGTTGATTGCTAATTGTTTGAAGCTGAAAACATTGAGATAATTGAGTTTATATATAGCAATGATATTTGGATATGAAGAATGTCAAAACTCCATAAAAATCGAGAGAATTCATATGAATTTTGTTAATCTATATTCTTAAATTAGGAGAAACTGAGTTCATAGATGCTTCATAGAATATCGTATGGCTGAAAATAGAATCTAAAGATTGAGACTTTCGAAGCACAACTTGAAACCACCATTAAAGTTAGCTCATAAGCTTGAGTTCTAATTTTGACTTACCACGGACGAGCTCCATTTTGAATTATAATAAACCAAAAGAATCGAAACATTGAGATAAGCATGTATCTAAAATTTGAGGCAATTTGAAAAAGATTTAGGGTGGTTTTGCATCAAATTTTGGTTGCAATCACACAAAGAAGATGAAGAAGATGAACTGCATTTTATCGGATTTGCAAGAAAATTACAATGTGCAAAGTAAGTTGAGAAGTATTATTTGAAGATGAAATAAAATTCAACCATTGAATTGACTGTTCGAAACATAAACAAAAATCTTTAAATCGCCATCGAAACTAGTTTCGAACCGGAAAGAAATCAAATCTCAAAAGTTGCCAACACATACATAAATTTTTGTGGGTCTTTTGGGTATTGAATATAGGATCACATATTTTTTGAGATATGATGAATGTCATTGATGCTCTACTAAGTTGCTATGGAGAAGAAACCAAATTAGAAGTAGAAAAAAATAAAAACAAAATTAAAGAATAAAATAAAATGCATATATGAAGTAAAATTTTAATATTTATTTTTTTATCTTCACTCTCTCAAAGAGAGTGAAATACACTCACTTTGCCACGTAGGCATTTAGGGTGATAATAATTCTAGTTTTAAACGGTTTAGGGGGTGATAGGACTCCCGTGAAGAATAAATGTGTATTTGAGAATCTGGTCATAGCTTGAGGGGGCATTTCACCATTTTCTCTTTGTAGTGAGACCTCATTTATTTTCACTTAATGAAGGTTTTTATCTGAATCATTGATCTCAATCATTAAGTCTATTTGTTTTAAATGTCTAGATATTAATCATTTCGATCTTATTCATTAAGTGTACTTATCTTACAACCACTTTATAAGTATGAACATGCATGAATGATTAATTAAGATCTACAACAAATTATAAATATCATTAAGATGTCTGTTTAAGAATTTGTAAAAAAATATGAGTCCACGGTTGTTCCTTCTACTCTCACTCAATCACCACTACCTACCATCCATAACCACCATCCTCAACCCAACCATAACCACCATGAATTCTAAGAAGATCTAACATAAAACAAGTTTAATGTCACACCCTGAGCCTATACCCTGAACGTGTCCGGCACCCAATGACCATTGCTGGCCTTGAGAGAACCCTTGGCATGTCTTACTTAACTCAACGGTAGACATAACTCAATTATTAAGGAAGACACATTCTCATAATTAACTTAAATCAACGTCTTGGCCAAAATAACACTTAAGTCTCAAAATATAATATCTAAAATAAGAGAAACTCAACTGAACGAACTGACTGTCCTTATATGAAGCCTCTAAAAATAATATGATGAATGTAGGGACAAACCCCACAACATTCTATAAATGAAAGACTGGAACGAAATAACAAGGACCCTCCATAATGCAAGGAGGTTCACCGCTGTCTCTGAGTGCTCAAACTGGATCAACGAGGCACTGGATGCTGATCCTGGTTACATGCATCTGCATCATAAGACGATGCAGGCCAATCGGCATCAGTACATTGAATGTACGAGTATGCGACTTGGAATGCTAACAACAACTAAGCTTGATAAGAATAAGATGAACTTACCTTGGCTCTGATCAACTCATGAATACTAAACTCAATGCATATGTATAAGTCAATTAAAACAAATACGATACACATAAAGCTTTGTAAAACAATAAAACAATTTAATTCATTAAAGGAAATGCAATAACAAACTCAACTTTACTTATATAAGAAAGTAATATAGTTCAGTGGAAGATTCTCTAATCGACAAACACCACAATAAGCCTAAGTGGTGATATAACGTGTTGCCCACGCTGCCAGAACTGTCCTATACTTTGTCGTCACATAGAACTCCTTAACTTTATGGATCAACTAGCTTAACTTACGTGATTATCTAAAAAGTATGACCCGTTAACACCCATGATGCCTAGATGGTTTACATGGGGACCCGAGTTAATATGAACTCTTATCCCCACATCAGTGCTCAATACTAATCCCAAAATATACTTTAGCTCATGCTTTTAAAATAACTTTCGTTCCTTTGGGTTGATATAATTGCTCAACACTTCGCTTTAGAAGCTTTATTGGAATCAATGTTCCCTTTTCATGTTCAAAACTCTTTTGGGAAATGTTAGTTTCCTCTTAACTTAAATGTAAAAACATTTGTAAACTTTCTAGGGAATACTTAGTTCCCTTATATCTTTTGAGAAATGAACTTAACTGTTTACTTTTTTGCTTGACTTGAAACTTTTGATCTTAATCAACTCTTTAAGGAATACTTAGTTCCCTTATACTTCTTTGAAGGAAAGACTTCAACTTTTACTCTTTCTTTAACTCAAAACTTGAGCCTTAAAACGAAGTTAAATCGTTTAAATAAGACTCTTGGAAACTTTAAGAAATTTTAGTTTAACTTACATCTTAGCATTAGACTTGACTTCTTAACTTCCTTGACTTTGATCTTAACTTTTCTTCAATGGAATTATGGATTAAAGGTTCATGATCTTATGTTTATGGATGATTTCATGATGTTTAGATGTACCATCTAGTGTTGGAATCAACTAAGAAGTGTGGGTACATCACTTGGGAAATAGTACGAAAAGATGGGGAAAGAATGGGGTCTCCGGGCGCGAGACATGGAGCGCCAGAGCCTGACAGACAACATCTAACCTGGGGGGCTTTTTCTAGCTTGGCGTGCCATAGCCTGATGGACAGAGACTGTCCTGAGTGGCTCTGGTAGGCGCGGAGCCCCAAGGTTTGTCAGACATGATTTTCGACTTTTTTTCTCCATTTTTCATCTCTAAACCTTCTAATAAACTTCCATGGATCTCAGCCCAATAACTTAGGATCACTAATAAATTCAATACCCAATAGATAAGGCTTGAAAAACAACCTTGAAACACGAATCCAATCAACTAAAACATACTACAACTCAACCAAAAAGAATTTAATCATTGTTCATTAAAAAATTTAATGTTCATCATTTAATCTATTCAAACTTCGCTAAATTAAACAAATTGGTGTGTGGGTGAACTAACCCAACACAAAAAGATCTCACATATCTTGGTAGGGATCACCCCCGATGAATTCCACTCGAAAATCTTGGCGTTCTTGATGAATTCTTGAAATTTGTCCCTTTTTCTGCTGCTCTTCTCTTTTCTACCAAGCCCTAAGCGTGAATACTTTTCTAAAACTTACTTAACTCTTTGTTGTACCTCTAATAAACCATCAAAACGAATTAGGAAATAGATGGGTGAAATGACAAGTTTACCCTTACTAAAATCCGGATTGGGACCTTCATCAATCCAATAGCCCAACTTCCGTTAGACATATCTCCATCATACGATATCAAAAATGCGCAAACTCGGTGATTTTGGAAAGATATATCCAAGGTATTTCTAACCATATAAAGAACTGACTCTAAATCATCTTGAGATAGAAGTTATGACCATTTGAAAATAATAAAAAAAACTCACTTTTTACAGTTAGGAGATTTTTCCGGATTTTTTCGATTCTTTCCAAAAATGATAATTTTAGTTTCTTAGATTATTCTTGGATATTATGAGTTATGAGATGTTACAATATCGCCATCTTGGGAACATTCGTCCTCGAATGAGATTTCTTTGACTATGTTAAGGATATTAACATCTAGTAACACTTAACAATCCAAAAACAAATAACAATCATGTTTACTAATAGTTCATAAAGTAGTAACAAGAGAATTAATACCTTGATCTACATTCTCTCCGGATTCAAAGATATGTTGATATCTCTTCTTCATATCCTCTTCAGCTTCCCAAATCGCTTCTTCAACAAATTGGTTCCTCCAAAGGACCTTAACTGACGCAACTTCCTTTGTTCTCAACTTGTGAACTTGCAGAGCTAAACTCTGAACCGGAATCTCTTCATAGGACAAACCATCCTTAATTCCAACATTTTAAGTTGGTACTATCAATGAAGGATGACCCATGCACTTCTTCAACATGGAGATATGAAATACCGGATGAACCGCTTCTAACTCTTGTGGTAGCTCAAACTCATAAGCTACATTGCCAATACTCTTGGATACCCTATAAGGTGCAATATACCGGGGAATAAACTTCTCTTTTTTACCAAACCTCATAACACCATTCATGGGTGAAACTTTCAGTATACCCAATCATCCACTTCAAACTCCAATGGCCTTCACCTAACATCTATGTAGGACTTCTGACGACTCTGTGCCATCTTCAATCATTTTTGAATCAACTTCACCTTCTCTATGGCATGGTGAACTAGATCTGGTCCTATCAACCCTGCTTCACCGACTTCGAACCACCCAATAGGAGATCTACATCTCCTCTTATAAAGAGCTTCATATAGAGCCATTTGGATGCTCGAATGGTAGCTGTTGTTCTAAGCGAATTCAATGAGAGGTAGGTGATCATCCAAATTCCCCTTGAAATCAATCACACAAGCTATCAAAATGTCTTCTAAAGTCATGATGGTACGCTATGCTTGTCCATGCATCTGATGATGAAAAACAATGCTTAAGTTCACCTTCAAACCCAAACCCTTTTGGAAAGACTTCCAGAATTGTATAGTAAATTGTGCACCTCTATTTGAAATGATTGAAAATGAGACTCCATGAAGTCTCACCACTTCTTGAATGTACAACTTAGCATAATCCTCGGTCGAATGGGTAGTCTTACCCGGTAAAAGGTGGGCTGATTTTGTCATTCTATTGATAATTACACAAATAGAATCATGCTGACTGCGAGACCTTGGCAAGCCTGTGATGAAGTCCATATTAATCATCTCTCACTTCCATTCCGAAAGATTTATATTCTGAGCCAAACCTCTAGGTCTTTGGTGCTATACTTTCACTTGCTGGCAATTCGGGCACTTGGCAACAAAGTCAACAATGTCCTTCTTCATACCTTCGTACCAATATACCTCTGTCAAATCATTATACATCTTGGTGGAACCTAGATGAATGGAATATCTGGAGCTATGAGCCTCCTCCATGATCCTCTCTTAGATTCCATCCAACCTAGGTACACACAATTTACCTTGGCACTTCAGGACACCATCTCCCCCTTGTTCAAAAGCCAATACTCTTTGCTTATGAACATTCACCTTCAAATCAAACAAAATGGGGTCTTGGTCTTTCTTTTCCTTCACCGCTAACACTAGTGATGATTCAGCCCCATTAGACACCACTATCCCTCCTTCTGTAGAATCCATAAGTCTGACTACCAGGCATGCAAGTCTGTGAACATCATTGGCTAACTCCCTCTTTTCTTCATCAACATGGGCGGTGATCCCCATAAATAATCTGCTTAAGGCATTAGCAACCACATTAGCCTTACCTGGGTGGTAAATAATACTCATGTCATAATGCTTGAGTAGTTCTAACCACCTCCTTTGTCTGAGATTGAGCTCCTTCTGGGTAAAAACATAATGTAGGATCTTGTGGTCAGTAAATATATTCACATGAACGCCGTACAAATAGTGACACCATAACTTCAAGGTGAAAAACGTAGCACCCAACTCTAAGTCATGGGTTGGGTAGTTCTTCTCATGAACTTTAAATTGTGTGGAGGAATAATCTATGACCTTGGGTTTGTGCATTAAACCACAACCTAAAACAATTCTTGATGCATCACAGTCCATCACAAAACCTTGATTACCCTCTTGTAAGGTCAAAACTGGAGCAGTAGTCAACCACTTTTTCAATTCATGAAAGCTTTTCTCATAAGCTTCAGACCATTGAAACTTTACTATCTTCTGAGTCAACTTGGTCAAGGGAGACGAGATAGATGAAAATCCCTCAACAAACCTTATATAGTAGCCACCCAAACCCAATAAATTCCTAATATCAATTGGAGACGTGGGCCTAAGCCAACTCTGAACTGCTTCTATCTTTTGTGTATCGACCCTTATCCCATCACCGGAAACTATGTGGCCCAAGAATGCCACAAATTTAAGCGAAAACTCACACTCGGAGAAGTTGGCATACAACTCCTTTTCTTTAAAAGTCGAAAGTACTATTCAGAGGTGACTAGCATGATCTTGTTCATTCGTTGAATACATTAGTATGTCATCAATGAAGACGATAACAAATATATCTAAGTAAGGGTTGAAGACTCTGTTCATAAGATCCATGAACGCTGCTGGTGCATTGGTCAACCCAAAAGACATAACAAAAAACTCATGATGACCATCTATGGTTCTAAAAGTTGTCTTTGGAATGTCACATTCTCTAACTCTTAACTGATGGTAGCCAGATCGAGATCAATTTTCAAGAAGAAGGAAGCACCCTGTAACAGGTCGAAAATATCATCTATCCTTGGAAGAGGATACTTATTCTTGATGGTAACCTTATTCAATTGGCGGTAGTCTATACACATCCTAAGGGAACCATCCTTCTTTCTCACAAACATGACCGGAGCGCACCAAGGTGAGACACTTGGTCGAATAAAACCTTTATCTAACAGATCTTTCAGCTATTTTTTCAACTCTTTTAACTCCACTTGTTCCATTCTATATGACAGAATAGAGATAGGACAAGTATCAGGAATGATATCTATGCTGAAGTCTATTTCTCTCTCAGGAGAGACACTAGGTAGATCATCACGAAAAATTTCTGGGAACTCTTTTACTATAGGAATTGACTGAAGGAAAGGTACCTCAACACTTGACTCATTAACTCGGACTAAGTGATAGATACACCCTTTTGAAACTAACTTCCTCGCCTTAAGGTATGAAATAAAATAACCCTTAGGCACTACTTAACTACTACTCCACTCAATGACTGGCTCATTAGGAATTTGAAACTTGACAACTCGAGTTTTACAATCTACTGACGCATTACAAGCATGGAGTTAGTCCATACCTAGAATGACATCAAATCTACCATGTCTAACTCCACTAGTTCAGCCATGATGTCTTGTGATTGATAGAAATAGGACAATCACGATATACTCTATCCAGTAGAATAGACTCTCTAACAGGGGTAGATACACAAAAAGGTTCACAAAGTTTCTCACGAATAATCTCAAACCGATTTTCAACATAAGGAGTTACAAAAGATAAAATCTCTCTTGGGTCTAACAAAGCATAAAAATCAAAAGTAATGACTTTGATCATACCCGTGACAACATCTGGCTAGTTCTCTTGCTCTTGGCGGCTAGTGATTGCATAGAGGCGGTTTGCCGCTCCGCCTGTACAAGAAGTGGCTCCTCTTGGTGTATCCCTGTCTGGTGGAGCAACAGATGAATATTGAGATCTGTTACCCGTATTTCCACTACCTTTCGTGTTCTTAGGGCAATCTCTCATAAAGTGACCCTCTTGACCATACTTGAAGCAACCTGTCTGGCCATCACGACATTTACCAGGGTAGGTTCTACCACACTTAGCACATGCAAGAGCCCAACTACCTTCCTGTGTCATGCTTCCTTGAGAATGTTTTGGCCTAGCTATGTAGTTCTGCTAATTCTGGCCTTGATGCTCACCTCTGTTTCCTGGTGTAGGAGCACTAGTAGATGATGGTGCAGGCCCCTTTTGTTTCATGAATTGTGGCCGATTCGAACCATCTTTCTACTGTCCAAACACATTCCCAGTCTTGGATTTCTTGTTTCTGTACTCTTCTCTGTCCCTCAATTTTTCCTCTTCAACATGCTACACATAAACTATCAATCGCGATATGTCCATATCACCGATCAGCATTGTTGATCTACCCTCATTACTAGCTGTACGACCCAAACCAGCGACAAACAAACTCATTCTCCTCCTCATATCTTTAACACTCTCAAGAGCATAGTGAGACAATTGGGTGAATTTCATCCCATACTTATGAACACTGAAGAAGTCCTGTTTCAGATTAAGGAACTCTCGTACCTTTGACTTCTTCGATTCTTGGGGAAAGAAACGTCCCAAGAAACCATATTTTAAACAAGCCCAACTTGGATGTGGTCAATTCTCATATTATCCCTTCTTCCACTGGTCGTACCAAGTTGTAGCCACATTCTTCAGTTGATATGCAGCCAGCTCAACCCTTTCAGTATCGACCTCATGCATCACCAACACCATTTTCACCTCTTTCACAAAGTTTTTTGGATCCTCAGTAGTGATTGAACCAGAAAAGCTTAGGATTCATCCTCAAGAATTCTCGAATCCTCGAAGTGTCCTCCCCTTCTTGTCGAGCTCCTCTTTGTTGCCCGACTTGGTTAGTCACCGCTTGGCTCAGCATCCAGATAGCCTCGCGGAACTCGACATTGGTAACTTCCCCTTGAGGTTGCACTTCGGGTGAATTAGGTACCTCCGACTCCTCTACATTTCTTCTCGCAGGACGACCTCTACCTACTCTTCATGGAGGCATGATGACCAGAAACACGCGCAAGCAAGAATTAGAGGAAAACCTTTTAGATATAAACTCTAGTGCACAAAAAGGAACATGAAAGAAGTGAGGAATTCCTAAATGTTGTGGACTCCTAATAACAGATGTGGTGCTCTTCACACCGATAAATAAGACTCTACGAACACGACTTCATAGACTCCCTAGGACTCTTGAACTCTATGCTCTGATACCAAGTTTGTCACGCCCCAAACATACACCCTGGACGTGGTCGACATCCAATGACCATTTCTGGCCTTCAGTGAACCCTTGTCCTGGCTTATTTAACTCGGTGGAAGACTTAACTCAATGATAAGACAGGATCCATTCTCATAATTAACTTAAATTAACGTCTTGGCAATGAAACTTAAGTCTCAAAATATACTATCTGAAATAAAAGAGACTCATCAACTGAACAAACTGACTATCCGTCTATGAAGCGTCTAAAATGCTATGATGAATATTGGGACAAACCCAAAAAATTATATAAACGAAAGACTAGAAAGCAATAACAAGATTCCTCCGGAATGCAAGGAGCCTCACCACTGACTCTAAGTGCTCAGACTAGATCAAGAAGCTATTGGATGCTAATCCTCGTTACCTGCGTCTGCATCATAAGACCATGCAGACTAACTAGAATTAGTATATTGAATGTATGCGTATGCGAGTTGGAATGCTAACAAAAACTTAAGCTTGATAAGAATAAGATGAACTTACCTTGACTTTGATTAACTCATGAATACTACACTCAATGCATATATATAATGCAATTAAAACATTTGTGATACACATAATGCTTTGTAAAACAGTAAAACAACTTAGTTCATGAAAAGAAACGCAATAACAAACTCAAGTTTACTTATATATGAAAGTTCTGTGGGAGATTCTCTACCCGACCACCACCATGAGACTAAATGGTGATATAACGTCTTGCCCACACTTCCAAAACTGTCCTATACTTTGCTGTCGCATAGAACTCCTTAACTTAGTGGATCCACTAGCTTAAATTACGTGATCATCTAAAAAGTATGGCCTATTAACACCCATGATGGCTACATGGTTTACAGGGGGACCTGAGTTAATATGAATTCTTATCCCCACATCGGTGCTCAATACTAATCCCAAAATATACTTTATCTCATGCTTTTAAAATAACTTTCCTTCCTTTGGGTTGAGATAATTGCTCAAAACTTTTCTTTAGAAACTCTCTTGGAATCAACGCTCCCTTCTTGTTCAAAACTCTCTTGGGAAATCATAGTTTCCTCTTAACTTAAATGTAAAAATATTTGTAAACTTTCTAGGGAATCTTAGTTGCCTTATATCTTTTGAGAAATGAACTTAACTCTTTACTCTTTGCTTGACTTGAATCTTTTGATCATAAATAACTCTTTAGGGAATACTTAGTTCCCTTATACTTCTTTGAAGGAAAGAATTCAACTTTTACTCTTTCTTTAACTCGAAACTTGAGCCTTAAAAATGAAGTTAAAACGTTTAAATAAGACTCTTGAAAACTTTAAGAACCTTTACTTTAACTTACTTCATAGCTCTACACTTGACTTCTTAACTTCTTTTGACTTTTATCTTAACTTTCCTTGAATTGAATTATGGACTCAAGGTTCATGATATCATTTTTATGGATGATTTCATGATGTTTAGATGTACCTTACATTGTTGGAATCAACTAAAAAGTTTGGGTACATCATTTGGGAACTAGTACGAAAAGATGGGGGAAAAACGGGGTCTCCAGGAGGCGTGGAGAGTCAGAGCCTGATGGACAACATCTGTACAGAGGGGATTTGGCTGCCTCGGCGCGCCAGAGCCTGACAGACAAAGATTGTCCTGATGGGCTCTGGTAGGTGCGGTGCCCCAAGGTTTGTAAGATGTGATTTCCGACTTTTCTTCTCCATTTTTGATCTCTAAACCTTCAAAGCTTCCATGGATCTCAGCCCAATAACACTGGATCACTAATAACTTCAATACCCAATAGATAAGACTCAAAAAACAAGGTGGAAGCGGAATGAGAAAAGAGTGAAAGAGAGATATCGAGAGAAGAAGGGATGATTTTATTTATGAGGTAAAGTCCTCTATTTATACAAGAAAACTTACATATTTGGCCAATATAAGTGGCCGACACTTACTTTACACATGGCCTAATTATATTTGGCCGACACTAAAAACAAAATACATTTATATAATGGCCTCTTTTATTTTATGGCCGACACACTTGACTCTTACTATTTACAACTTTTACTATTCATGAATAGTAATTCATGAATTATTACAAAACTACAAAATAAAACAAGACAAACTACTTTACTTTTTTACATAGTGGCCTTTGCTTTTTTATAATGGCCAACACACTTTTTACATTATCTCTCATATTTTCTTATCTCTTTATTTTTATTTATACTCCATTTTGTCTTGTCTTCTTCTTCTTTCCACGTATCTTTATTCTATTTGGACATCTGGGATGACATTATTTTCTCCTTGACATTTTGAACATATATGGTCAGGATATTTTGTCCAATAATTTTGCAATATCTGGTTAATAAGTTTTCCGAAATAAATTCTTTCCTTAATGCTCTTGTTGTTGGTTTTTGCTCTGGTTTAAGTAAACTAAGTATCCATTGGCGTATCTCTTCCATATCTTGTTCTCTAACTTCTCTAGAATTTGAGTATATCATAACTTGTTAAATCCAATCAACTAAAACATACTGCCACTCAACCAACAAGAATTTAACCATTGTTCATCAAGAACTTCAATATTCATCATTCAATCTATTCAAACTTTGCTGAATCAAACAAATTGGTGTGTGGCTGAACTAACCCAACACAAAAAGATCTCATATACCTTGGTATGGTTCACCCCCGACGAATTCCACTCGAAGATCTTGGCGTTCTTGTTGAATTCTTGAACTTTTCTCCCTTTTTCTTCTTCTCTTCTCTTTTCTCCCAAGCCCTAAGCGTGAATAATTTTCTAAAACTGTCTTAAGTCTTACTTTTACCCCTAATAAACCTTTAAAATGAATTAGGAAATAGTTGAGTAAAATAACAAGTTTACCCTTACTAAAATACGGATTGGGACCTTCGTCAATCCAATAACCATACTTCCGATAGGCATATCTCCCTCACACGATATCGAAAATGTTCAAACTTGACGGCATTGGAAAGATCTCTCCAATGGATTTCCAACAATATAAAGAACTGACTCTAACATATCCTGAGCTAGAAGTTATGGCTGTTTGAAAATGACCAATAATTCGCTCTTTACACTTAGGAGATTTTTCTAGATTTTTTCTATTCTTTCAAAAACTGATAATTTTAGTTTGTTATCTTATTCTTGGCTATTAAGAGTTACTAGATGTTAAATTTACCACCTTCAAAATATCTACATGTGTGTTTTCAAACTGGATCCTTTCCATCTTGATATGAAACACAAGTTGTTTGTCCAATCTTTCTTAAAATATTTTCACTCACAAACCGAATATAAAAAACAATTTCCAAGAAAAATTAAAATCGAAAGTAAAATAAAATACACTGTAATGGTATAATAAAGTGATAATAGTTATATTGTTTCCAAAATTAGAAACATGTCACATTCTTCTGAAATAAGAGTAAATAAAAAAGAAGCAATGTCACATAAATTGGAATAAAAAGAGTAGTAATTAATCAATTTAACAAACCAATTAAAGTAAACACTATTTAAAGAAGAAAATAGAAAATAGAAAAACCATTTCATTGGCTTTGGGTTTCAAAATCATCCAGCAAACTTCTAAAAACTAACATGTATATTTGCAAATGTTGCAGCAAACACAAGCTGTATGACCAATCATCAACTTGAGATAACTAATCATGAGACAACTTATGCTAATTAAGGGCTCGAGAAATAAGTCATCTGGTGATCACCAACTCTTTCAATAGGTTTCAAGACAATTCCTTAAGCTTTCAATAATATTAAGTAACTCTTCTTTGATCTCATACTAAAAAAGAATGGTGAAAACCCATCTAACTTGGCTACCTATTACCGCTTAGTCAATTTTCCTAGTCAAGGATATAATGGTGTATCATTGTTAGCTACCTTGGAGTCATACTTACCTTCACATGAGTGTTAAAATCTTTCAATCCAATAGATTTTTTCCGATCATATGCCCGAGTTGCAAAATTGTCTGTGGATCTTTTTGTATTTGGTGGTGGTGGTTGTGGTGCTGTTGGAGCCGGAAGCTTGTGGTAAAACATAGGTACACCCCTAACCCTCATTGTTCCTTTGTGATACTCTCTTTAGTGTCTTGAGTTTCTCATAATTATGCTATGTTTCTTTTGTGAAGTTGTATCATATAGAATAGTTGATAACAAGTGGATTCTATATTTCCCTTTGAATACGGAAAAAGTGTGCTTTAGCTGGTGCTACTTGGAAGTACAAATTTTTTGAACTACAAATCGAAATCAATTATATTTCCACTGCCAATTGCAAAAATTTTGTCCTTCCAAATGGTACTAGCTAAAGCACAAATTTTTGTAATCAAAGAGGAACGTAGAATCTACTTGTTATCAGCTGGTCTATATGATACAACTTCACAAAAGAAACATAACATCAACATGAGCAACTTAAGACACTAGAAGGAGTAGCACAAAGGAGCAATGAATGTTAGGGGTATATCTGTATTGTACCACAAGCTTCCTGCTTCAAGAGCACCACCATCGCCACCACCAAATACAAAAATCCCCCCCCACCCCCAGCTTTGCAACTCCGGTATATGATCGGACAAAATGCATTCTCTTAAAAGACTTAACACATTATTTAAAGATGAGTATGACTCTAACGTAGATAACGATGATACACCATTATATCCTTCGACTGGAAGATTGGCTCAGCGGGAATAGCCAGCTAAGTTAGGTGAGCTTTCACCATTCTCTATGAGTATAAGATCAAAGAAGAGTTTTAGCAATTCTCGTGGCACTACAATCACATTTCTTTATTAGTATGGAGTTTTTTCAAATTCCATAATTGACTAACTTCCGTCCATCCATTAGAATATTGTTTTCTGAAAACACCTAATGATGACATACCGGTATGCCCTAATTATCATGAAGAAAAGCTTTGAAATTTCCAATACTATCTGAGTCGTTAACATTTAACTTGAGTTTTTAGTAATTCTCATGTATATACTTATGTACAAGAGCAAAACTAGAACAAATAAAAGCAAGATATGGTTTTAATAGTGCAATCTTTTTACAAAAATTAAAAATGATGCTACTAATTATATACACCATTCAACAGAAACACTCAAAACCACAAATTAAAGAGTGGAAAGTTTTAGTGCATATTTTGGATAGAAGGTAGTGAAATAAGGCAGAACTTCAAAAAACAATCTCAACTATAAACTAAAATGGAAATCTTCAAGCTCAAACAGTCTAACCTGTCAACTAATCGAATCCATTTTTTATATTTGGTTAGATCCACAAGCTTAATATGTCAACAAACAAAAATATTAAAGAATAACAAATTAAGTATAGGGGATTTAATGAAGAAGACTCTTTAACACAACCTTAACTTGTTAAGTCAACGAATTTAATAATAGAAGCATTATTTTCTTTAATCTTGTTTGGTGTTTATAATTCAAATTAAGTTCCACAATACGCATTAGGTATGAATTTCTCACCAGTCCAAAAAGTGTGTCACACCCGGAGAACATAACCCAGATGCGACCGGCGTCCTCGTCCTCTCAGAGGATTCAGACAAGCCCTTAGCATTCGTCATAACATGTGATCAGTAAAAATTGGGGAAAATTTAAAACTTTTACATACTATGTGAAGTATACCTAGAGTTCATACTTAACATTCATAATAGCATACAATATTCTAAGACATGTCTCACATGTATAAAACCATCTAAAGAGTGCAAATCTAGACTTAGCCAATATATAGTCAATATGCCATATAGGCCTTAATACAAAAGAATTCAAAGAACATAAATGGAAATAGAATATTCTTAAAATCTATTAATGTATTCTTAAGATGGAATATGAAAGATAGCATCCCCGAATATGAGGACCTACCATGACTTGGAGAAAGTACTCCAAGCTTCTTCAAATCGACCTCCTTAAACATCAACGGTCGTAACCTACAGTTGTAGTAATATAAAATAATGGGGTTAGTATGCCACATGTCCTATGCATGCGTATATGCACATAACAGTTAAGGACATGCATGAAAAAGGATCATTTATCATTTCTTTAGAAAGCATGCTAAGTCATGTGAATGTCTTCAAATCTCATACCATAGAACATATACAAGTTAAGGATTCCATCAACATAAGGCATGATCACAAGCAAAGACATATTATCATAGAGTCATCTTAACATTTCATATTCAATACATCATATAAACATAACATACAAAACACTTACCAATGATCCAATCCCCAACCTACATGTGCAATGGTCATGTGAAACCCCATAACCCCACACAACCAAGTAGATAAGATAGGAGACCATGAGTAAAGCTTTGCTTCATATAACTTGTAACATAAGTAGTAATCATTTCATTTATAACCCAATAACATATTCATCATAATGACAAACATCATATAAGAGTAACATCATGTATCATAAACATATATCTTTTATGTTATCATATTACATAAGAACAATCTCGTAGGACTTCCCTTAGAGTCAACTTGTGAAATGTCTAGGTAGAGTCTCATACCCCTACCTATACTAAGTAGATTCCTCAAGTAACCCTAGTCAACATCCATTTACTTGTATTTTATTTTACATGAGGGAACATTCTCCTTAACCGACATAGACCATGTGAGCTAAACATGGAATCCAGTGTCATGAAACTCCACACCAAAAAAGGTGATTAACCAGCCAAAGTAGAACCCAACATGACATAGCTTTTTAGGTGGATCCACTAGCTAGTATCCTATGGTGGACACATAGTTCAAGAACTAGGAGATGTATTATAGACCTATAGTTCCACATTACATGGCAGCCTCAATATCATGAGAGTCATTGTGACCTACCTTCCAATTAGGGGAGGGACACCTCTCATATCTAGTCCATCGGTGCTAAGCTTAAGTCCTTTTTTGAATAACATTTAAATGATCAAAATGATCATTTATTCATAATTCTTGTTATAGGTCATAGGAGATTAACCCATTGTATAAACATGATAATGAGCTCTTTAGGATTAGATGAGAATTTCCTTTCATTCTAACCCTTTGTTTATCAGATTAACATAACATAGTCATCTTGTGTAAAGCATACAAGAGAATATCGTAACTTGCATTTATCATGTTCTTATCATGATATAAAAAGGAACATGTTCATAGCCCCACATATACACATAGCAACATTATACATACTTACATAACATAGCATCATGATTTATAGGCTAACATAAATATTGTAGAGTAATCATGACTTTTAGAAGACTTACCTCTCGCTTCCAAGTTCCTTGTTCAAGAATTTACGTTCAACTTACAACATTTTAACCATATAATAGTGAAATAATTAATAGAATTACCAAGAACAACTCTTCAAATCATATACAAGACCAATCCATAATGTAGGATAAGTAAAGGGGTCATTTAAGAGTTCATACGAGTCTTAGTTCCAATCTCGACATTTTCATATTTTCAAGTAGCAGGTATAACCCATTAGAAACCATCAAATTGATAATAAACATGCTTTACACGGAAATCTATCATTACAACTCGAACACTCAACAATACATGCATAATTAACTATAGAAAATAATTACTTTTTATCGAGAATCATAAATGTAACATTTTGAAAATACAAGACGAGTCGTTAAGCCTAACATAGTTGTCATGAATTCTAGACACTGTTTTTAAGGTCAGTTTAATGAATATATGTCAGTTAGGAAGTTTTGGAACCAAAATGTTCAAGAATGTTCATGACGTCCGAAAGTTGGTTGAAAGAGGTGCTAGTGTGCCTTGGCCTATTTGACTAGTTTTTAAGAGTTGGAATTTAACAAAATCTGGTAAAAATGTGTGTAACACGTGTTAAGGATGTTTCATGGTCGAAACGTCCAGGTACGACTCCCCAAGGACCAACCAAGGGCCCTTGAGGAGGACCCTTGCGGGATTTGGCAACACTACCTGGGAAGTGTGCATCGACTGGACAGCCTACGGTCCGTGTGTGGACCAACGGACCGTCGGTGACACCGTTGCCCCACACTTGGCCAAGTGTTATCCGTGTGCATTAACGGGACAACCCACAGTCCGTGTGTGGACCAACGTACCATCGATGCCACTGTCGCTCCTAACTTAGGCAAGTGTTAGTAGTGAGCATCGACGGGGCAACCTACAGCCCGTGTGTGGAATGACTGATCGTTGATGCCTCCATCGTCCAACACTTAGCCATGGGGAAGAATCCATCGGATGCACAAGTCTCTGACCAAGACGACAGATGTACAGCACGGAGGGGGGCCAATCCGTCGACTCACAGATGGCCCATCGACGGGGCCTCGTCTGTGAGGGGCTGGTAAGTTCCTGCACATTTAAGTTAAGTCCATTAATTAGTTAGGGGGTTTAGGTGGTTAATTAAGGGATTAAGTGGTGTCTAATTAAGTTAGTTAGTCACCCTATAAAGTCCCTAACCTCATTTAATCTAAACACAACTCGAAAACAAATTACTCTATCTTCTCTCTTCTTTCTCTCTCTATTGGAAGACTCCATTGAAGCTAGGTCTTGGAGGTGAATTGGGGGATGGAAAAGGGTGGATTCATCTTCAAATTCTCACCAAAACTTTAAGGTATTGGATATCTTCACCTTTGAGACCTCTTTCCTCAAAGGGTTCATTCAAATTGATTTCAAAACTAGGGATTTCTAATGGGTTTCATCCAATTTCGCATTTGAAGTTATGAATTGAGTTGTTGATGCTTCCTTTAGGTTGTATTGGGTTTATTAATAAGTATTTTAACTTGATTGTAGTAATTGGTGACGGTCTTGCCTAAATTAAAGAACATGATCCCAAGTCCCTAACCCTAAGTTGTGATCTTGATTTATAATGTAGATCAATCACTCAATTGACTTGGTTAAGAGTTGAATCACTTCTAGATGATGCTGTTTATGTTGATTATGAAGGAATTAGGATTAAGTATAGTCTTTCATGCTAGTGCTTGATAGGTGATCTAGGGCATGTTGATTTGACTTAGTCCTACGTTCGATCTACTATTGAATTATGATGTAGTGACTCTTCTAGACTTGTGATTACAATGGTTATTGGATTGTGTTGATTTGATGAACTAATTGGGTTGAACTAAGGGTTGATGGTAAGACCTTGATGATGATGAATAGTGAATAAGACTTGGTAAGTCTTGTGACATTGTCCCTTGTTTCAATTATGGTTAATTGTGATTAAGTCATGATGATTGTGTTGGAGCATGCCTTGTTTAGGATTGATAGAGTGGTATGATGTTGAATTAAAATGCTTGTTTATGGTTGTTAGGTTGATTAAGATTTAAAGATATAAGGATAATGATGATTACCAATTTTCCTTATTAAAAGAAAATGTGAAGTGTTAACCTTACTTATCTGAATTATGATGAAACACTTATATTCATACAATTCATGTTGAGGTATTATGATGATGATTATACAAGGGCTAGACCCTATGACCTAAACTAAGTTATGATTGATAATTAAAGGTTAAATACATTTAAATAAGGGATTCTAGCTTAGCACCGAATGATCTTGTATGTGAGAGGGTGACACTTTCCCACATAGGAAAGGTAGGGTTCACTACGGTTCTCATGGGGTGGATAGCCTCATGACCCAAATAGCGTGTAGAGTGATGTTTCGAATGATTCCCCAAGTTCCATAACTATGTTGCCACCATAGGAATAATAGATAGTGGATCCACCTAGAATGCTATGTTTATGTTTGGTTTTACCTTGGCCGGTAGACCACCTTCCATCGGTGTAAGGTTTTAAGACACCGGATTCCATAATAGCTCATGTCGTCTATGTCAGTTAAGTCAAGTGTTCCCTAAACTAAAATAAAGTAATGATGTATAGTCTAACTAAAGTGACTTGAGGGGTTTGTCTTAGCTTAGGTAGGGGTATGGTACTCTACCTATGACTTGCACTAGTTTTCCTTGATAGGAGCTTTAGTAGGTCAATATTATGTATGTAAATGATGATAAAGGTAAATGACCTTATATGATGCATTATGAACACGATGTTGGTCTTTATTGCTAAAGTATGAACTTATGTGTGTTGAAGACTATGGTATGTGAAGTGAGTTACTATCTATGATTCTTATTTGGTTACTTGATTAAGTAGGGTTATGGGGCTTTGCTTGGTCATTGTACTTCTGGCTTTATAAGGATTATGATTGGTTGTCTCTCTTTGCTATTTACGTGATTAACTCTTATTCATGATTGCAATGTGATTACTTGATGTTAGGGTTATATAAGATTATGGGTTCAAGTATGTGATATGCGTATAGTTGCTTTGACTTGATTGAGCATGTTTAAATGGTTGGTCTAGTTTTTTGATTGCGCATCAAGATGTAAAATGGCATGATTTAACTAAATGTCCCTTTTTAGCATGTTTGGTTGTTATATGTGCATATGGTCTCATACTTAGTACATGTGGAGTACTAACCCCATTTTCTTCCTCTTTCCCAAACACATTAGGTTTCGGTCGTTGAGGTTTGGTTCGAGGCGATTGAGAAGGAGGCTTGGATACTCTTATCATCCAAGTGGTAGGTCCTCATTTTCCCAAAGATGATGCCGATATTCTACCAATGGATTTTCTTTTATATTAAGATACTTATGTTGACTCTATCTTTTCATTTGAGAAACAAGTTGTATAAAGCCTATATGTGGCTTACTTTTATTGTTGTAGGGCTACATCTCATTTGATATTGTCATTCTAGATGGTTATGAGATGAGACGGATTTGATGACTCTAATTCTATCTTATATATATGTATGACATAAAAGTAGAAGACTAAGTAATCTTCATATACAAACGGGTCTGTATATACTCGATATTAATACTATTATGTGAATGTAGAGGTCTATGTAAACCTCCGATTAGATATAATTAAAAAGTTTTAATTTTTCAGCATATTTTATCCAATGAATGTTATGATTAATGCTAAGGGCTAGTATTAGTTTTCAAAGAGGACGAGATGCCGGTTATGTCTAGGGGGTGCTCCCCGGATGTGACAACCTTGGTATCAGAGCATGAGGTTAAATATCCTTGATAACGATGTCTGTCTCAACCACGTCTATGTAGATTCGTACTCATAATTGTGAAGCGCGCCACACTTATGAATAGGAATCTATATGATGTTTAGGAATATCTCTCTTTTCTTGGAAATCCAATGTCGTGCCTCTACAGTAACTATTATGTGCTTTCGTCTAAACCTTGTATTTTGATTGTAGGCAATGAACACTCGGAGGAATGCGGCTAGGAGGCTCAAGGAGGAGGTTGGTCCTCCCCGTGGTAATCAAGACCCTCCACTTGAAAAGGGGGTTAATGTTGAGCAAGTTATGGCCAATCCTCCACCCTTGACGGATGGAGATATAAGGGCTACCCTTCTCCAATTGGCCCAAGCCGCTACTCTTCAAGCTCAAGATATGACGGCCCAAGCCAATCGGGAGGTTGTTCCCCGAGCTCCTCAATAAGTCTCTACTATGGCATCTCGAGTAAGGGAATTTACTCGAATAAATCTGCCTTCCTTCTATGGTTCTAGGGTTGATGAAGACCCCCAATAATTCATCGATGAAGTTTATAAAATACTTTTTGCCATTGGGTTAAGCACTAGTGAGAAGGACGAGTTGTCCATATATCAACTTAAGGATGTGGCTCAAGCTTGGTATGTGTAATGGAAGGATAATCGGCCTCTTCGGGGTGGACCGGTAACTTGGGAGATTTTTAAAAAGGCATTTCTTGATCGATTCTTCCCTAGAGAGACGAGGGAGGCCAAAGTGGTGGAATTCATCAACCTTCATCAAGGAGGTATGAGTGTTCTTGAGTATTCTATAAAATTTACCCAATTGCGAAATATGCTCGTTCTTTGGTTTCCGATCCTAGAGATGAGATGAGCCGCTTTGTGATGGTAGTATCAGATGATTTACAAAAAGAATGTCATTCGGCCATGCTTCATGATAATTTGAATATCTCTCGGCTTATGGTGCATGCTATACAAGTTGAGGAAGCTCGGGCTAGGATAAAGGCAAGAGATGCTAAGAATACAAGGTCCTTTGAAAGTGGTTCTTCCAAGAGTAAGCTTGAGATTCAAGACAAGCCTAGGTGCAAAAAGAGGTTCTCTAATCAAGTTCCATTCAAGTTCCCTAAGACTCGTGATGAGAAAGTGGCCAAACCGAGAGCTCAAAAAGGGAAGAGTGGTAGTTCACATAATGAGAAGCCTACATGTGGTGAGTGTGGAAAGAAACATTTTGGTACTTTTCTCATTGGGACGGATAAATGCTTTAGTTGTGGTAAAGTTGGGCACAAGGCTCGAGATTGTCCTAACATGAAGGGGCAAGAGAAGAGTGGTCAAGCAAGTGGTTCTAGTGATGCTCCAAACAAAAACCGCTTCTATGCTCTTCCTACTAGGGGTGAGCAAGAGACCTCTCCCGATGTGGTGAACGGTATGTTACAAGTCTTTCCTATTGATGTTTATGTTTTACTTGATCCGGGTGCTACTTTGTCTTTTGTTGCACCTCTTGTAGCTTAAAAGTTTGATACTTTACCCGATATCTTGCATGAGCCTTTCTTAGTGTCTACACTGGTGGGTAAGTTGGTAGTTGCAAAGAGGGTATATAGAAATTGTCCTATCATGTTGCCCAATAGAGTTTCAAATGTTAGTCTAGTTGAACTAGATATGCTTGATTTCAATATTATTTTGGGTATGGATTGGTTGCATTCTTGTTTTGCTAGTATTGATTGTAGGACAAGGGTAGTGAGGTTTAGTTTCCCAAATGACCCCGTTGTTGAGTGGAAGGGGGGAAGTTCTATTCCTAGAGGTCGCATCATTTCTTGTTTGAAGGCTTGCAAAATGATCTCTAAGGGATGCCTATATCATATAGTGAGACTCCAAGATCATGACTTCGAAATTCCTCCCATTGAGTAGTTCCCCGTAGTGAGTGAATTTCCAGAGGTTTTCCCAAATGACCTTCATGGCATTCCTCCCGAACGGGAAATTGATTTTGGTATCGATTTGCTACCGGAAATAAACCCCATTTCGATTCCTCCTTATTGAATGGATCCGTCCGAATTGAAGGAGTTGAAGGCACAACTTAAAGATTTACTAGACAAGGGCTTCATAAGGCCTAGTATTTCTCCATGGGGTGCTCCGGTCTTGTTTGTGAAGAAGAAAGATGGGTCCTTGAGAATCTGTATTGATTATTGCCAACTCAACAAAGGCACAATAAAGAACAAGTATCTTGTCCCTCTGATTGAAGACTTGTTTGATCAACTCTAAGGCGCAAGCTACTTTTCCAAATTTGACTTGAGATCAGGGTATCACCAACTAAGGTGAGAGGTGAAGATGTACTAAAGCCGGCTTTTTAGATTTGATATGGACACAATGAGTTTCTTGTTATGTACTTTGGTCTCACAAATGCTCCGGCGGCGTTCATGGACCTAATGAATAGGGTATTTCGAAGTTACCTAGATTCATTTGTCATTGTATTCATTGACGACATCTTGGTATATTCAAAGAATGAGGGTGATCACATGGGTCATTTGAGGGTGGTATTGCAAACCCTTAAAAAGCATCAATTGTTTGCCAAGTATAACAAATGTGAGTTTTCGTTTAGGTCGGTGGCATTTCTTGGTCACATCATATCTAGTGAGGGAGTTGAGGTTGATCCAAGAAAAATAGAAGCGGTGAGAAATTGGCCGAGACCATTGACTCCAACAAACATACGGAGTTTCTTGGGTCTTGCGGGTTATTACCAGATGTTTGTGGATAGTTTTTCATCCATTGCATCTCCCTTGGCTTCGTTGACCCAAAAGAGTAAGAAGTTTGAGTGGTTGGAAGCATGTGAAAAGAGCTTCCAAATATTGAAAGATAGGCTTACTTCGGCTCCGGTGTTGACTTTACCAGAGGGTACAAAGGGCTTTGTGGTTTATTGTGATGCATCCCGTGTTAATTTGGGGTATGTGCTTATGCAACATGGGAGTTTTATTGCCTATGCTTCTAGGAAACTCAAGGTGCATGAGAGGAACTATCCCACTCATGATCTTGAGTTAGCGGCCGTGGTGTTTGCTTTGAATATTTGGAGGCATTATTTATATGGTGTCCATGTAGATGTGTTCACCGATCATAAAAATCTCCAATATGTGTTTACCCAAAAAGAGTTGAATCTCCGACAAAGAAGATGGCTTGAGTTATTGAAAGACTATGATATGAGTGTTCTTTATCATCTTCGCGAATCGAATGTGGTAGCGGATGCTCTAAGCCGTTTGTCTATGGGTAGTGTGTCTCATGTTGAAGAAGCCAAAAAGGACCTAGTGAAGGAGGTTCATAGGTTGTCTAGGTTGGGTGTGTGATTGGAAGGTTCTCCAAATGGTGGTGTGATGGTCCATCATAACTCCGAATCATCTTTGGTTGTTGAGGTGAAGTCCAAACAACACCTTGATAAACCATTAATGGAGTTGAAAGAATCGGTTCTTCGCAAATTAAAAGAGTCTTTCTCCTTAGGGGGAGATGGTGTATTGAGATATCAAAGGCGGTTATGTGTTCCTAATATTGATGATTTAAGGAATCGTATCCTCGAGGAAGCCCATGGGTCCCACTATTCCATTCATCCGGGGTTAACAAAAATGCATCATGACCTTAGGAAGGTGTATTGGTGGGAAGGTTTGAAAAGGGACATAGCGGAGTTTGTTGCTAAGTGTCCAAATTGCGAACAAGTCAAAGCCGAGCATCTAAAACCGGGAGGCTTACTACAAGATATCCAAATTCCTGCTTGGAACTGGGAAGACATCAATATCGATTTTGTGGTAGGTTTGCCGACCCAAAAGCAATATGACTCCATATGGGTGGTGGTTGATAGGTTGACCAAGTCCGCTCACTTTATTCCCATCAAGTCTACTTATTCGGTGGAGGATTATGCTAGGATCTTCATAGATGAGATTGTGTGTCGCCATGGTATTCCGTTATCCATCATATCAGATAGGGGTGCACAATTCACATATAGGTTTTGGAGGTCGTTTCAAGAAGGGTTGGATAGTAAGGTGAAGTTAAGTACCACTTTTCATCCCCAAACGGATGGTCAAGCGGAACGTACTATTCAAACCCTTGAGGATATTCTTAGAACTTGTGTCATCGATTTCAAGGGAAGTTGGGATAAGCACTTGCCTTTGGTAGAGTTTGCTTATAATAATAGTTTCCATTCATACATTGCCATGGCTCCCTATGAAGCCTTGTATGGTAGGAGGTGTAGGTCTCCTATTGGGTGGTTTGAAGTCGGTGAGTCTTCAATTCTTGGTCCCGATTTGATTTATATGACTTTGGAAAAAGTTCATATTATAAGAAATCGCTTGCAAACGGCCTATAGTCGGCAAACATCCTATGCCAATAATAGGAGGAGGGATCTTGAGTTTGAAGAAGGTGATAAGATGTATTTGAAAATTTCTCTTATGAAGGGGGTCGTTAGATTTGGCAAGAAAGATAACTTGAGTCCTCGCTATGTGGGTCCCTGTGAGATCTTCCAAAGGGTTGGTAAGGTTGCCTATGAGTTGAGGTTGCCTAGTGAATTAGCTTCGGTTCATCCGGTTTTCCATGTTTCTATGCTTAAGAAGTGTGTGGGTGATCCTGAGTCCATTCTCCCTATTGAGGGCCTTGGTGTCAAGGATAACTCTCTTATGAGGAGGTTCCGATTCAAATTCTTGATAGGCAAGTGAAAAGGTTGAGGAACAAAGATGTAGTATCGTAAAAGTGTTATGGAGAAATCACTTAGTTGAGGGTGCAACATTGGAGGCCGAGGCCGACATAGTCCCATTACCCTCATCTTTTTGATAATTGAGGTTAGTCATTCTTTTTAATAATGTAAATATGATTAGAAATTGAAGTTCCTTGATTTTTTGGAGAAGATGTGCAAAAGTTGCATTTTTGAAATATGCACAGTGAAGTGCACAGTGAGCTACAATGAATTTTATTTAAAAAATTTGTAATTTTTGTTTTGGAGAGTCATGTTGTGCATTTGGAAATGTTGAGTCCTTATGAAATGTTGTGTATCATGTTGATAAGTTGAACTTGATTCTAATTGACTCATGCGTGTCATATTGAGATCATATGTTGTTGTGAGAAGGAAGTAACTCATGAAGTGATGTTGAGTCTCATATTTGGTAATTGAAGTTTTGAATTTCCTTTATTGAAATGATTTGTATTATGTTGCATTTATGTTGGTTGGGCTGCTAGTCTTGAGTCTATCCCTTCCTTGAAAGGAATTTTAGTGTCATTCGGGGACGAATGTTCCTAAGGGGGGGATAATGTAATATTTCAAAAACGCAAGACGTGTGTTAAGCCTAACATAGGTGTCGTGAAGTCTAGACATTATTTTAAAGGTTATTTTAATGAGTATAGGTCACTTAGGAAGTTTTGGAATTAAAATGTTCAAGAACGTTCATGATGTCCGAAAGTTGGTTCAAAGAGGTGTTAGTGAGCCTTGGCCTATTTGACTAGTTTTTAAGAGTCGAAATTTAACGAAATCTTGTACAAATGTGTGTAACACGTGTTAGGGATGTTTCATGGTCGAAACGTCCGGGTACGACTCCCCACGGACCAACTAAGGGCCCTTGAGGTGGACCCTTGCGGGATTTGGCAACACTGCCTGGGCAGTGTACATCGACGGAATAACCTACAGTCCGTGTGTGGAACAATGCACTGTCGGTACCACCATTGCCCCACACTTGGCCAAGTGTTGGCCGTGTGCATCGACGGGATAACCCACGGTCCGTGTGTGGACCGACGGACCATCAATGCCACCGTCGCTCCTCACTTAGTCAAGTGTTGGTAGTGAGCATCGACGGGGCAACCTACGGCCGTGTGTGGACTGATGGACCATTGATGCCTCCGTCATCCAACACTTAGCCATGGGGAGGAAGCCCTCGGCTGCACAAGTCTCTGACCGAGACGATGGATGTGCAGCACGGAGGGGGGCCAATCCGTCGACTCAGAGATGGCCTGTCGATGGGGTCTCGTCTGTGAGGGGCTGGTAAGTTGCTGCACGTTTAAGTTAAGTCCATTAATTAGTTAGGGGGTTTAGGCGGTTAATTAAGGGATTAAGGGGGGTCTAATTAAGTTAGTTAGTCACCCTATAAAGTCCCTAACCTCATTTAATGTAAACACAACTCAAAAACAAATTACTCTATCTTCTCACTTCTTTCTCTCTCTATTGGAAGACTCCATTGAAGCTAAGTCTAGGAGGTGAATTAGGGGCTGGAAAAGGGTGGATTCATCTACAAATTCTCACCAAAACTTTAAGGTATGTGATATCTTCACCTTTGAGACCTCTTTCTTTAAAGGGTTCATTCAAATTGAATTCAAAACTAGATTTCTAATGGGTTTCATCCAATTCTGAATTTGAAGTTATGAATTGAGTTGTTGATGTTTCCTTTAGGTTATATTGTTTTGATTAACATGTATTTTAACTTGATTGTAGTAATTCATGATTGTCTTTCCTAAATTAAAGAACATGATCCCAAGTCCCTAACCCTAAGTTGTGATCTTGATTTATATTGTAGATCAATCACTCAATTGACTTGGTTAAGGGTTGAATCACTTCTATATGATGTTGTTTATGTTGATTATGAATGAATTAGGATGATGTATAGTCTTTCATGCTAGTTCTTGATAGGTGATCTAGGGCATGTTTATTTGACTTAGTCCTAAGCTTTGATCTACTATTGAATTATGACGTAGTGACTCTTCTAGACTTGTGATTACATTGGTTATTGGATTGTGGTGATTTAATGAACTAATTGGGTTGAACTAAGGGTTGATGGTAAGACTTTGATGATGATGAATAGTGAAGAAGACTTGGTAAGTCTTGTGACATTGTCCCTTGTTTCAATTATGGTTAATTGTGATTAAGTCATGATGATTGTGTTGGAGCATGCCTTGTTTAGGATTGATAGAGTGGTATGATGTTGAATTGAAATGTATTGTTTATGGTTGTTAGGTTGATTAAGATGTAAAGATATAAGGATGATGGTGATTACCAATTTTCCTTATTATGAAAGAAAATGTAAAGTGTTAACCTTACTTATGTGAATTATGATGAAACGCTTATACTCATACAATTCATGTTGAGCAATTATGATGATGATTATACAAGAGCTAGACCCTATGACCTAAACTAAGTTATGATTGATAATTAAAGGTTAAATACATTTAAATAAGGGACTCTAGCTTAGCACCGAGTGATCTTGTATGTGAGAGGGTGACACGAGGTGAATAGCCTCATGACCCAATTAGGGTGTAGAGTGATGTTTCCAATGATGCTCCAAGTTCCATAACTATGTTTCCACCATAGGAATAGTAGCTAGTGGATCCACCTAGAACGCTATGTTTATGTTAGGTTTTACCTTGGCCGGTAAACCACCTTCCATCGGTGTAAGGTTTTAAGACACCGAATTCCACGTTAGCTCATGTGGTCTATGTCGGTTAAGGCAAGTGTTCCCTAAACTAAAATGAAGTAATGATGTATAGATTAACTAAAGTGACTTGAGGGGTTTGACTTAGCTTAGGTAGGGGTATGAGACTCTACCTATGTCTTGCACTAGTTTGCCTTGATAGGAGCTTTAGGAGGTCAATATTATGTATGTAAATGATGATAAAGGTAAATGACCTTATATGATGATTATGATGCATTATGAACACGAAGTTGGTCTTTATTGCTAAAGTATGAACTTATGTGTGTTGAAGACTATGTTATGTGAAGTGTGTTACTATTTATGATTCTTATTTGGTTACTTGATTAAGTAGGGTTATGTGGCTTTGCTTTGTCATTGCACTTGTGACTTTATAAGGATTATGATAGGTTGTATTTCTTTGCTATTTACGTGAATAACTCTTATTCATGCTTGTAATGTGATTACTTGATGTTAGGGTTATATGAGATTATGGGTTCAAGTATGTGATATGCATATAGTTGCTTTGACTTGATTGAGAATGTTTAAATGGTTGGTCTAGTTTGTTTATTGTGCATTAAGATGTAAAATGACATGATTTAACTAAATGTCCCCTTTTAACATGTTTGGTTGTTATATGTGCATATGGTCTCATACTTAGTACATGTGACGTACTAACCCCATTTTCTCCCTTTTTCCCAAACACTTTAGGTTCCGATCGTTGAGGTTTGGTTCGAGGAGATTGAGAAGGAGGCTTGGATACTCTTATCATCCAAGTGGTAGGTCCTCATTTTCCCGAGGATGATGCCGATATTCTACCAATGGATTTTCTTTTATATTAAGACACTTATGTTGACTCTATCTTTTCATTTGAGAAACAAGTTGTATAAGCCTATATGTGTCTTACTTTTATTGTTGTACAGCTACGTCCCATTTGATATTGTCATTCTAGATGGTTATGATATGAGACGGATTTTATGACTCTAATTCTATCTTATATATGTGTATGACATAAAAGTATAAGACTAAGTAATCTTTATATACGAACGGGTCTATGTATACTCGATAATAATACAATTATGTGTATGTAGAGGTCTGTGTAAACCTCCGATTAGATATAGCTAAAAAGTTTTAATTTTTCCGCATATTTTAGCCATTAATGTTATGATGAATTCTAAGGGCTAGCCTTAGTTCTCAAAGAGGACGACGACACCGGTTACGTCTTGGGGGTGCTCCCCAGATGTGACAATAAATCTAGAGTTAGGAAGAAAATCCGTTTTGTAGAGTAAAAACCCTAGTATTTGGATTTCTTAAAAACTTTTCATTGAAAGGAACTCTTGGGTAAAGGAATCCCAAGAGTGAAAAATCCATACCTTATATATGAAGAATCCATGTAAATTCTGATGAAAACCTTGAAATCTTCGTCTTCTTCCTTAAGCTCTTCTTGTTCTTCAATGGGGTTTGGAAAATGAGAGCGTTCTTGAGAGAGCTGAGAGAAAACTTCTTTTATCTGATTTGGAAGGTGTAAAAGTGGTATAAAACTGAACCAATATCCATATATAGTCATCCTATCAATTACCCAAGATACCCTCCACTTAATGGGTCTTTTTTATGAAGTTTAATTACCAAAAATACGACTAACAATTCTATGAAGTGGCTGCGCGTTGCGGGGCCAAATTCCGTCATTTTTCTGAAAGTTTGAGTGGAGTCAGTGAGGTGCGTGTCAGCCTCGCATCGCGAGGCTGCCTCTCAATTCTTGAGGCAGTTGCCTGCGTGCTGCTTGTGCGTCGCGCACCTTGCCTCCAATTCTGCCTGTTCACAGGCTGCCAGGCAGCCTGTCCACCCATGTTTGGGTCCTCCCCAAGGACCATTCGGGTGGTCCTTGGTGTGTCGTTATCGGACGTTTGGACCCTTTATACTACATACTACCTATCCAAGATTTCTTTACAAATTTTGGACTTCATTTGACACTTCGAAACCTTCAGCAAACATAGGGATGTCAACTACTTCAAATTAGCTAGTTTCCGGATGTCAAGGTCTTTCTTTGTCGTTTTGACTCTAACCTTTCCTAAATGAACTTATTACATTAATATAGGTCTGGAAATATAATTTTAAACAATATTAAATAGATTAAGCTCTATTCTAAGTCATGGCATTTCCGGAGTGTTACATTATCCGCCCTTATGAACATTCGTCCTCGAATGACACTAAAATCCTTTGGAGGTAAGAATAGACTCAATACTAGCAGCCCAACCAATCAACAACATAAAATTATAATGAGTCACAGCTCATAGGAGTACATCAGAACTCCTTTCAACACATGCTATAACATTACACATAGCACTCAATTCATGATGCATAAACATATAAGAGCTACATATTCATAACACATAGTGAGAATTTTCCTTCTCAACCTTATCATAAGCTCAAAATGCATCAAAGAGTTAACATGCTATCGTTATTCTCAAGACAACAACTAAACAGCAAAATCTCAAGAAGACACATGCATACATATTTCACATAAGTGCAAGAATAAGTATGAATGCATTTTCTTAAAACTCTAGTTGGTACAAATTTTACCGAACATGCACCTAATTAGGACAAAAAGTTAATTTCATGATTACGCATTACTTTCTCTATTAAGAGAAATGTCTAACCTCAAGGAGTAAATAGATGAGGGTAGCGGGACTTCATGTCGGCTTCAGCCTCCCATGTTGCACCCTCAACAAGATGGTTCCTCCATAGAACTTTTACAGAGGCAACCTCCTTGTTTCTCAACTTCTCTACTTGGCGATCTAGGATCTCCACCGAACCTCTTCATATGAGAGGTTCTCATCCACCCCTAAACCTTAAATAGGCAGAATAGATACCAGGTCACCTATGCATTCTTTGAGCATAGAAATATGAAACACCGGATGAACCGAAGCTAGTTCACAAGGTAGTTTAAGTTCAAAGGCAACCTTTCTAACCCGTTGTACAACCTCATAAGGACCAACACCGGGGACTTAACTTCCACTTTCTACCGAATCTCATCACACCTTTCATAGGTGAAATCTTCAAGTAGACATGATCACCTATTTGAAACTCAAGATCTCTTCTTCTATAGTCGGCATAAGACTTTTGCCGACTATAGGATGTCTTCAATCTATCTCTTATGACTCAAACATTCTCTATAGCCTCATAGATAATCTCTGGACCAAGGACTGAGGACTCACCAACCTCAAACGATCCAATCGGAGATCTACACCTTCTACCATAAAGAGCTTTAAAAGGTGCCATGGTGATGCTCGAATGATAGCTATTGTTGTAAGACAACTCAATCAATGGTAAGTGATCATCCCAGTTTCCTTTAAAATCAATAACACAAGCTCTTAACATGTCTTCAATGGTTTGAATAGTACATTCCTCTTGACCATCCGTATGCGGATGAAAAACGGTACTAAGTTTCACTTGAGTACCTAAACCTTTTTGAAAAGCCTTCCAAAAACGAGAAGTGAATTGAGCAGCTCTATCTGAAATGATGGACAAAGGAATCCCATGAAGACTCACAATCTCATTAATGTAGATTCTTGTATAATCTTCTGCAGTATAAGTAGACTTAACAGGAATAAAATGGGTAGATTTTGTCAACCTATCCACAATAACCCATATATAATCATTGTTCCTTCGGGTTCGAGGCAACCCAACAACAAAGTCCATATGGATGGATTCCCACTTCCAAGTAGGGACATCCATGATTTGGGTTAAGCCACCCGGTTTAAGATGCTCAGCTTTAACTTGTTGGCAGTTTGGACACTTAGAAACAAACTCTGCTATGTCTCATTTTAAACCATCCCACCAATAGACTTCCCTAAGATCGTGATACATTTTAGTGGCACCCGGATGTATAGAATAGCGACAACCATGGGCTTCTTCTAGAATCTGATTTCTCAAATCCTCAACATCGGGTAAACATAATCTCCCATGGTACCTAAGAACACCATCACCCCTTGGGAGAATGACTCATTGAGCTTATTAAGTACCGACTCCTTCAACTCCATCAATAGAGGATCAAAGTGTTGTTTAGATTCCACCTCAATAACTAATGATGAGCCGGAGTTATGATGGACCATAAAACCACCATTTGGAGAATCTTCTATCCACACACCTACGCGAGCCAACCAATGAACATATTTTAGAAGTTCTTTCTTCTCTTATTCCACATGAGACACACTACCCATAGTCATATAACTCAAAGCATCCGCAACCACATTGGCCTTTCCAGGATGGTAAAGGACACTCATGTCGTAATCCTTCAACAATTCTAACCATCTTCTCTATCGGAGGTTCAACTCCTTTTGTATAAACACATATTGAAGACTTTTATGGTCAGTAAACATATCAACATGCACACCATACACGTAATGTATCCATATTTTCAACGCAAAAACTACAGCATCTAACTCAAGATCATGAGTTGGATAATTCTTCTCATGAACTTTGAGTTGTATAGAAGCATAAGCAATCACCTTGCCATGTTGCATGAGGACACATCCCAAGCCCACTCGGGAAGCATAACAATACACTACAAAGACTTCATTACCCTCCGGTAAGGTCAACACTGGAGCGGAGGTAAGCTTATCTTTCAACTCTTGAAAACCCTTCTCACAAGCTTCCGACCACTCAAACTTCACCATATTTTGGGTCAAAGCTGTCAAAGAAGAAGCAATGGACGAAAATCCATCAACAAACCTTCTATAATACCCGGCTAGACCCAAGAAGCTTCTTATGTCTGTGGGATTCAAAGGTCTAAGCCAATTTCTAACCGCATCCGTCTTTTTCGGATCAAACTATACACCCTTACCAGAGATAATATAGCCAAGAAAAGCAACTGACCTCAACCAAAATTCACACTTGGTAAATTTGGCATAACATTAGTGTTCTTTGAGGACTCGCAAGGCCAACCTCAAGTGACTCTCATGCTCATTTTCATTCTTGGAGTATATCAAAATATCATCAATGAACACAATCACAAACAAGTCGAGGTAATCTCAGAAAACTCTATTCATTAGGTCCATAAATGCTGCCGGGGCATTTTTTAACCCAAAAGACATAACAGAAATTCATAGTGTCCATATCTATTTTGAAAAGCTATTTTGGGAACATCTTCACCTCTCACACTAAGTTGGTAATATCCGGACCTTAAGTCAATCTTGGAAAAGTAGCTAACACCTTGGAGTTGATCAAAGAGATCATCAATCCAAGGGAGAGGATACTTGTTCTTTATGTTGACCTTATTAAGTTGGCGAAAATCAATGCACATTCTAAGGGACCCATCTTTCTTCTTAACAAATAAAATCGGAGCACCCCATGGAGAAACACTAGGTTGAATAAAACTCTTGTATGGTAAATCTTTGAGTTGGAGCTTCAACTCTTTCAATTCAGCCGTAGCCATTCTATATGGAGGAATTGAAATGGGATTCATATCCGGTAATAAGTCAATGCCAAAGTCAGTTTCCCATTCGGGAGGTACTCCTGGAAGGTCATTAGGAAAAACTTTTGGGAATTCTCTCACTATAGGGACTGTCTCAATAGAAAGAGTTTCACATTCTAGGTCCTTAACCCACACTACATGGTATAAACTACCCTTGGCTATCATCTTGCAGGCCTTCAAACAAGAAATGATTTCACCCCTTGATATAGAATTTCCCCCCTTCCACTCTAAGATGGGTTCATTAGTGAATTGAAACTTTACTACCCTTGTTCTACAATCTATGGAAGTAAAACAATTATGAAGCCAGTCTATATCCAAGATGATATAAAAATCAAACATGTCAAGTTCTACCAAATCAACAAGAGTGACTCTATTGGGCAGCATTATAGGATATTTCATAGACTCTTTTTCAACTAAAGAGTCACCCATTGCGGTACAAACCGAAAATGGTTCAATCAAAACATCAGGAAGTACATCAAACTTCCTAGCTACCAAAGGTGTAACAATAGAAAGGGTAGCACCTGGGCCAAGAAAATCATAAACATTATCAGAGAAATCTTTTTTTTTTTTTTATTAAGTACCCTTGGGGGGGTAAGGGGCTGAGCAACACCCCCAGGCCTTAACATTAATAAAATTAAAAGATACAAGGAGGGGGACATAAACCTTACCTCAGATCCTAGGATGGTTCAGAAGTCAACTTTCCTAAAACGGAAAATTGACTCATCCCCTTACAATAAAAGAGAACCAAAATACTAAGCACCTAGAAGAGAGGACTCCTCTCAATACAAAGTATCTAGGAAATGTAAATAAGAGAGAAATCTTGTAACATACCCGTCAAGACGTCGAGAGAGCTTTCTTGTTCACCCCTAGCCTTGAGTTCATAGAAACGGTTTCTTTTTGGAGTTTCAGAACTAGGACCGCTTTGTTGAGTTTGGCCATGCCCCTTACCTTGACTTCTCACATTCGAACAATCTTTCACCATATGACCACCCTTGCCACAACCATAGCAACAATTAGTTCCAACAAGGCATTCACCCACTTGTTTCTTACCACACTTACCACAAGTTGGTCTTTCTCTTGGTGGATCAACATTTCTCACTTTTTGAGGTTTAGGATTAGAACCTCTATCATTGTGATTCTTGGAGAAATTTGAAGGAACCTGGTTTGAAAAACCTCTTCTTAAACTTAGGCTTGTCTTGAAGATCAAGCCTACTCTTAGAAGAACCCTTTTCAAAAGACTTTGCCTTCTTAGCTTCCATATTCCTCTTCCTTAGTCGACTTTCCTCAACTTGTTGAGCATGAACCATCAACCTAGAAAGATCCATATTGTCATGAAGCATGGCTGCACGACATTCTTCTTGAATCTCTTTGGACACACCCATTACATAACAACTCATTTCATCCCTACCATTGGAAACCAAAGAAGAAGCATATTTGGACAACTTAATGAACTTTAAGGAGTATTCCTTAACACTCATACCTCCTTGACGAAGGTTGATGAACTCCTCTACCTTAGCTTCTCTTTGCTCCCTTAGGAATAATCTATCAAGAAAGTCCTTTTTGAAGATCTCTGAAGTCACGGGACCATCTCCTAAAGCCCTACTATCCTTCCACTAATTGTACCATGTTTGAGCCACGTCCTTGAGTTGATAGGCAGCAAGTTCAGCCTTCTCAGTAGTACTCACCCCTATAGCAAACAAAATCTTTTAGACCTCATCAAGGAAATCTTGACGGTCTTCATCAACTTTCGATCCAAAGAACATAGGAGGATTTATCCTTGTAAAATCATTCAAACGGAAAGCCATAGTACTAGCATGTTGGTTCTCTTGATGTGCAACCTCTATGTTATCTTGTGACGTAATAGCCTGAGCTTGGGTGGTGATGGCTTGTTCCATTTGGAACAGGGCTGCCCTCACCACACCATCCGTCATAGCAGGAGGATTCACTGGAACTTGATCATTTGCAGCAACTTGCACTTGAGGAGGAACTTGATTGCCTGGGGGGTAGCTCCCGCATTCGCAATCTCATTTGCTACTCTTCTAGCGGATGTCCTTCTTTTGTCCATCGCCTACAACCACAAGAAAGTGCTAAGGTGATAAAAGACGCATAGTGTCAAAACTCTAAAGGCACAACATAGGATTAAAAAGAAAAGAGAAATTTCCTAGTCATCACATAGCCCCTCGTCCACAATTGTGGCGCGCTTCACAACCATGAAAAAGTCACTAGGTAATGTGGTTTAGTGAGAGATTGATCCTAAGGATATTTAACCTCATGCTCTGATACCAATTTTGTCACACCCGGAGAACATACCCCAGATGCGACCAGCGTCGTCATCCTCTCAGAGGACTCAGACAAGCCCTTAACATTCGTGATAACACGTGATCAGTAAAAATTGTGGAAAATTTAAAACTTTTACATACTATGTAAAGTATACCTAGATTTCATACTTATCATTCATAATAGCATACGATATTCTAAGACTTGTATCACATGTATAAAACCTTCTAAAGAGTGCAAATCTGGAATTAGCCAATATATAGTCAATATGCCATATAGGCCTTAATACAAAAGAATCCAAAGAACATAAATGGAAATCGAATATTCTTAAAATCTACTAATGTCTTCATAAGATAGAATTTGAAAGATAACATCCCCGAACATGAGGACCTACCAAGACTTGGAGAAAGAGTTCCAAGCTTCTTCAAATCGACCTCCTTAAACTTCAATGGCCGGAACCTACAATTGTAGTAAATAAAGTAATGGGGTTAGTACGCCACATGTACTAAGTATGAGTATATGCACGTAACACTTAAGGACATGCATGGATCATTTATCATTTCTTGAGAAAGCATGCTAAGTCATGAGAATGTCTTCAATGCACATACCATAGAACATATACAAGTTAAGGATTCCATCAACATAAGGCATGATCACAAGCAAAGACATATTATCATAGAGTCATGTTAACATTTCATATTCAGCAGATCATACAAACATAACATACAAAACACATACCAATGATACCATCCCCAACCTACAGGTCCAATAGTCATGTGAAGCCCCATAACCCCACACAACCAAGTAAACAAGATAGGAGACCATGAGTAAAGCTTTGCTTCATATAACTTGTAACATAAGTAGTCATCACTTAATTTAACAATATAACCCAATAAAGTTATTCATCATAATGACCAACATCATACAAGAATAATATCATGTATCATAAACATATATCTTGTATTTTATCATATTACATAATAAAAATCTCCTAGGACTTCCCTTAGAGTCAACTTGTGCAATGTCTAGGTAGAGTCTCATACCCTACCAATACTAACTAGACTCCTCAAGTCACCCTACTCAACGTCCATTTACTTTTATTTCATTTTACATGAGGGAACATTCGCCTTAAGCGACATAGACCATGTGAGATAAACATGGAATCCGGTGCCATGAAACCCTTTACCGAAAAAGGTGGTCTAGCGGCCAAAGTAGAACCTAACATGACATAGCTTTCTAGGTGGATCCAGTAGCTAATATCCTAACAACATAGTTCAAAAACTAGGATATGTATTAGAGACCCATAGTTCCACATTACATGGCAGCCTCAATCTCATGAGAGTCATTGTGACCTACCTTCAAACTAGGGAAGGGACACCTCTCATGTCTAGTCCATCGGTGCTAAGTTGTAGTCCCTTTTTGAATAATCTTTAAATCATCATTTATTCATAATTATTATCATAATTCATAGTAGATTAGCCCCTTTTATAAATATGATCATGATCTCTTTAGGATTAGATGAAAATTTCCTTTTATTCTAACCCTTCGTTTGTGAGATTAACATAACATAGTCATCGTGTTTAAAGCATACAAGAGAATATCGTAACTTGCATTTATTGTGTTTTTATCATGATCTCACAAGTAACTTGTGCATAGCCCCACATATACACATAGCAACATAATACATACTTCCATAACATAGCATCATGATTTATAGGCTAACATAAACATTGTAGAGTAATCACGACTTTTAGAAGACTTACCTCTCGCTTCCAAGTTTCTTATTCAAGAATTTATGTTTAACTTACTCAATAACATACCCAATAACAGCTTTTCAAATCATATACAAGACAAATCCATAATGTAGGATAAGGGAAGGGGTCATTTAAGAGTTCATTCAAGTCTTAGTTCCAATCTCAACGTTTTCATATTATCAAGTAGTAGGTATAACCCATTCGAAACCACCAAATTTATAATAAAAATTCTTCACACGAAAATCTATCAATACAAGTCAAACACTCAACAATACATGCATAATTAACCATAGAAAGCAATTGTTTTTCATCGAGAATCATAAATCTAGAGTTAGGAAGAAAATCCATTTTGTTGAGTAAAACTCCTATTATTTGAATTTCTTGAAAACTTTTCTTTGAAAGGACCTCTTCGGGAAAGGATTCTCACGAGTGAAAAACCCATACCTTATATATGAAGAATCCACAAAAATTTGGATGCAAACCTTGAAGTATTCGTCTATATCCTTAAGCTCTTCTTGTTCTTCAATGGGGTTTGGAAAAAGAGAGTGTTCTTGAGAGAGATGAGAGAAAACTTATTTTATCTGATTTGGAACGTGTAAAAATGGTCTAAAGCTGACCTAATATCCATATAGTCGTCTTAGGAATTACCCAAAAGACCCTCCACTTAAATGGGTCTCTTTATGAAGTAAAATTATCAAAAATATGACTTTAACGATTTTGGGAAGTGGCTGCGCGTCGCGGGGACAAATCATGTCATTTTTCTGAAATTTTTGGTTGAGGCAGTGAGGTGCATGTTAGACTTGCGTCGCGAGGCTTCCTCACAATTCTTGAGGCAGTTGCCTGCGTGCTGTTTGTACGTCGCGCACCTTGCCTCCAATTCTGCCAGTTGCAGGCTGCCAGGCAACCTGCCCACCCATGTTTGGGTCCTCCCCAAGGACCCTTCGGATAGTACTTGGGGTGTATTTACAAGATGTTTGGACCCTTTGTACTACATACTACCTATCCAAGGTCTCTTTACAAATTTTGGACTTCATTTGACACTTCAAAACCTTCGCCAAACATAGGAACGTCAACTGCTTCAAATTAGCTAGTTTCCGGTCGTCAAGGTCTTTCTTTGTCATTTTGGCTCTAACCTTTTCTAAATGAACTTATTACATTAATATAGGTCTGAAAACATGATTTTAAACATTATTAAATATATTAAGCTCTATTCTAAGTCATGACATTTCCGGAGTGTTACAAAGTGTTACTGACGTTGTTTTCCACTCCTCTTTCACAGATGTTCTCTTCAAATTTCTAACATTTCATGTTCCAAGTCTACTTTTTCCTCTTCAAGGTGCTTCTGTCCACGATTTCAGTATGAATATGTGTGGATTCTATGTAACTCTTAGAGCAAAGTGTCATGCAACCTAGCAGTCGTTGGGATGTTATCCCATGATTGACATTAATTCACACAAAGTTCATCTAAAAGGGGAAATTCATAACTTGATCAAACCAAATTAAACACATATTATAATTATGGACATGAGATATATTTCATCCTCTTATACTCTAGGAACTATTTCAATCCAGGAGTTTATATATGAGGGTTTTTAGTTAGACGGCGTAGTTCAGATGTGCAAAGAGAGCATGTCCAAAATTGATTGATAGTATTGGTCAATTAAGGGAAAATAAAGATAACCAGAACTATGATTCCTCAATGTAAAAACATTAACCAATAGAAAAACACCATTGAGAATACGAGGATGACTGTTATAGAATGTGTATAGATTTGTTTCTTTTTTTAATACAAAGATATAGATAGGTAACCTATCTTTAGTATTTCCTCATATTTTTGCCTTAGTCAGCTTCTAATGTTTTTGTATTTATACATATTTACCCTTTGAATAACATACAAATTATTCTTTCCATTTCAGTGATCATGGTATCAGAGCCTAACTAGCATTGTGAGATTTGAAGTAATGGTTCATCGTGGTTTTTGAATTCTAGCAACTATCGTATTTGTAATTCGTTTGACTTCAAAATTAGTTGTAACCATACGCCTAGGGAGAATATATCCATATGATCCTCCATTAACCAAAATTTGGTGGTTGGAGGAGACGCGAGTAGATCTCAAAGCGTTGGTGAAGCCACTAGAGAGTAGAGACTATCCAACTCAAACCCCGCGTGGAGGCATGTGTGTGAACCAATCTTGGTAAGGCTTAATCATTTGGAATTTCCAATTGATTTATGGTGATTTTCTTATCATTGGACCATTTTGTAGATTAAACATCAATGCCCACGTTTTGCGATCTTCTTTTATTGATACTTTAGTTAGAATTATTTCCATTAAGAGGCAAAGATAGAGAAGTTCCTAAGCCTAAATCTCATGTTGGATTATTATACATGCTCCATTTACTAAGATTCAACATTAATGTTTGAGGAGACACTTAGAGATACTTAAAAATGAAATCATTTCTAGAATTGTACTTTTCTTGAACATCGTCTCTTTTGAGAGAGGGGAAATATGTATGTTCATAGGATTCATATCCGACCCTGATAAATTTCACTAAAATCCTACATACGAGTAAATTCAAATCGACTAGTAGAAAATCCCAAGCTCGAACGCATAATTTTTTAACCCTAAATTTGTCATGTAAAGAATCGATTATAGATTAATCATAAGCTAATAATTAGCTTTGAATTTGTACTTTTCATTTATAAATTTCATTAAATTAAGTACAAATAATTTTTTTTGAACCGTTGTTAATAAAAGGAGTTACACTTGAATACTAAACTTTGAACCATAAATTTCTACTCTTGGATTTCACCTTCTATATGTGATATCTAATACCACCACTTTAGTATAAAATTTATCCTAGGATTAACTAACACCCTAATAAAATGCGGAACAACATTTATCTTGAATTTTTGTTCCTTATCCCACCAAGCAAATTATACGTGGATACACAAGAAAAATGACAGATTACTTGGTAGAAACACAAAAGGAACTGAGCTCTTTCTTTCTTCATAAGCAGTTCTCAAGCGCTTCTTTGTTGGCTAAATCTTTTTCAAATATTCTTGAATTCTCCAACAAAATTACACAAAAAGCAATAGAGAAAATTAGAAGGAAAACAATGAAATGGTCAAATAAATGAATTTATTCAATCTCTTAATAACAAGATTACATGAATTTAAACTTTGACAAAACTTATGGTTAATGGTCATTATAGTTGTTCAACTTTGTTTTTTCTTCCTGAAGTCTCACAACTTTGCGTAGTTAGCTTAGCTGATAAGTTAAGTTGAAAATGCATTTTTCATACCTCCCGGGATCTACTTAACAGTTGGAGAGGAATTAGAACAAGTCAAATCATTCAACATTCTGTGTACATCGCTAGAGGTCTTAAGTGTGCATTTGATAACATTGTGAGGATACAAATGTACTCTGACAAGATCAACCTACAATTATTATAGAATAATATATTAACCTCATAGTAAAATGTGAAAAGATTAAATAATATCATTATGAAACATATAAAACGGTTATTCAACTCACAAAACTAGGGAAACGAGATACAGAGGTACTAGAAGAGATACTCCCACAAGAGCTGATGAATCATACTCTATAGAATATTTATCCCCAAAGAATGAAGCATTGGGCGATTAACCTTATTTGATGATTAGATCACAAGGGGAAGCTTCTCAATTAAATCTGTTGGGCACCATATTACACACAAGGAAGAGGAAATCAAAATTTACAAATGGATGTCGACAAAGGGTGTACCTTTTTAAATCCATGTTGATGATAGAGTGAGAAGATGGGGTGTAGAGGTTCCATCCAAATGTTGGTGTTGTGAAAGACTTCAACAAGAGATACTAGCTCATGTGTTTTTAAAATGTGATTCAGCTAATAGGACTTGGTCCTACTTTTGCTCTTTTTAAGGTATAAACATCGATGGACTTCAATTAAGAAAAGTTTTAATCCAGTGGTGGGGGAAAATGTTTGGAAGAATATGATACATTTCTCCAGAGCTCTACTGAACTTTGTAATATGAGAATTATGGAGAAAAAGAAATAGGATAAATTATGAAGGGAAGAAGATATTAGTAACATGAATCATTCGCAATGTCACTAGGAACATGTATATGCTGGCAGGACTGAGGCAGCCTCATAGGTCTTGTCTTATTAAATGGTCTAATATGCTGATAGATTGGACAAGTTATAAACACAAAATGAAGGGGAAGAGAGTCTTATGGGATTTCTAATCGAATGGGTGGGAAAAATATAATGCAGATGGAGCATCTCAGGGAAATTCGGGTATCACTTCTTATGCCTTTTGCTTAAGGAATGATAAGGGAGTTATTAAATATGCGGAAGGAGCAAAAATAGAGAATACTAGTAAGAAACTAAAATCCATACTAGAGGGCATGCAAGCATTTCAAACATTAACAACATAGAAAAATTATCACTTAGATGGACTCAATGCTAATGTACAAGGTACTAGAAGTGAAGTGAGCATGTTCATGGATAATTGGAGCAATAGTAATAGAAATACGAGCATGTTTAAAGGAGAAACAATTTATTTTCAACACATTCTAAGAAAAGGAAATAGATTAGAAGATCATATGGCAAACATAGCTATTGACAGAGGAAGTTGCACATTCACAAGTTTTAATAGCATGGAGAAAACTGGTAGGAGAATCATCAACAATGACAAACTACTATGCCTGTACTTTAGAGTATCACCTTTAAGAGGATTGTAACATCTTGTAATAAAAAAATAACTACGAGTAACCAAGAATAGTTATTTTTGGAAAGAATAGGAAAAACCTGGAAAAGTTCCTAATTTTTAAATGTGAGTTATGGTCATTTTCAGATGGCCATAACTTCTAGCTCAGAAGCATTTAGGGGCAGTTCTATATATAGATGGAAAGCCCTTGGGAAGATAATTCCAACAGAGCTGAGTTTTCTCATTTTTGAGGTCGTATGAGGGAGATATGCCTTTTGGAAGTTGAGTTATTGGGCTGAGGAAAGTCCAATCCAGATTTAAGTATGGGTAAAGTAGTCTTTTCACCCTACTATTCCTTATTCATTTTAAGGGTCTTATTGGGGTAAACCCAAGTTTTAGTTCAAATTAGAAAAGACTTCTTATGTTTAGGGTTTGGGAGAAAGTAGAAGAGAAGAAGAAGAGAGGAGAAAGAGCAAGATTTCACCAAGAATGCCAAGAGATTCTGGTGGAATTCGTCAGGGGTGATCCCTTTTCAGGTATGTGGATATTTCATGTTGGGCTAATTCACCCACACACCAAATTGTTACAATTTAGCGAATTTATGAATTTAATTAATGTTAGAAGTTAAGTTCTTGAAGGAAATATTTAATTTCTTCCGCCTGTAGTGTGCTAGAATCGGCCTTAGTCAACTAAGGCTTGGCGCGGTGCACCAACCGTGCACCAGAATCATTCCTCACTCAACTAAGGCTGGCGCGGCGCACCACCAGTACGCCTAACCCGACGTTTTTTGTCCAGTTTTCGTAGTTTTGTCTTTTAAAGTCCTTCGAAGGTATATTAATATCTTCAATGATTTTAACTACTTCAAATGACTTGTAAATACCTAAAAATCATCACAGAACTTAAATCTAAACCTTGAACCCATAATCAATTCAAGGAAAGTTAATATCTAAGTCAAGAAAGTTAAGAAGTTAAGTCTAAATCTATGAAGTAAGTTAAAGTTATGTTTCTTAAAGCTTCCAAGAGTCTTGTCTAAATGTTTTAACTCCGTTTCAAGGCTCAAGTACGAATTAAAGAAATAGTAAAAGTTGAAGTCTTTCCTTCAAAGAAGTATAAGGGGACTAAGTAATCCATAAGGGTTACAAGTGTTTTTTCATTTAATCAAGTAAAGAGCCTTCGGGCTAGTTTTCTGACAGAAGCAATAGCTTTATGAAATGAAGTAAACAAGGAAACTATGATTTCCAAGAGAGCTATTGAAGCTAATTTTTGAGTATTAATCTCAAACAACAGAATCAGTATGTTTTAAAAACATAAGAGCCAATAGATTTTTGGGAGTAGTATCGAGCACCGATGTGGGTATGCGAGTTACAAAGTAACTCAAGTCTCCATGAAAACCATGTAGCCATCATGGGTAGAAAAGTGCCATACTTTTTAGATGAGTCATTTTCACAGTTTATTAGTGGATCCATTTGGCAGTTCAGGTCCAAAACTCTAGCAAGGTTCGGATGGCCGGGCAGCATGGGCCGAGTAACGCTGTATCATCAGTATAACTCTTAACTGATGGTTGTCGGTTGGAGAATCTCCCATTGAAGTATTGTATTTATATACACATTAATTATTTGTTCTTTTACATGCATATGAGATATTATTTGTATACTTGTATAAATTCAGAGTTTACAACATTTTTTATTTAGTGTTTATTTATATCGTGTTTACTTTTAAAACTGCATATATTGAATAAGAGTTAGTAAATAATGATTTGAATAGAGCCAATGTAAGTGTTCTTTTTTACTTCTTTCAAGCTTAAGTGTCGTTTGTCATTCCAACTGCATACTCGTACATTTATAAACTGATGCCAGTTGGCCTGCATTTTATTATGATGCAGACACACGTGAGGATCAACATCCAGTGCACCGCTGATCAAGTTGAGCATTCCAGAGTCAGTTGGCGAGCCTCCTTGCATTTCGGAGGACGTCTTTTACTACTTTCTAGTAAGTTCAATAGAATGTTGTGGGGTTTGTCCCAACATTCATCTCAGTCAGTTTGGAGGCTTCATAGAAAATTAGTAGTTCATTAGTCTTTGCATTTTCATTCTTATGTTAAAGACTTGTGTTGCCATTTTGGCCAAGCTGAATGTTTAAACTTATAAAAGATTCCAGATAGTATTACTAATTAGTTCAGTTAAGTTCTTTTATCCTTACAAGTGTGATTATTGTCTTTTCCGCTGAGTTAAGTAAGCCACGCCAAGGGTTCGCTTGAGGCCAACAATGGTCACCAAGTTTCAATCTTGACTAAGGCGTAGACTCGGGATGTAAAAAGGATAGGAGGCAAGGATAGGCTACAACATAAAGTTTTCTAGAAGAAGAGTATTTACAAAGGCCTTGGAGGCAACAAAATAGGGAAAATGCTATCTAGGATATGCTATTTAAGCCAGTAAAAATGACTTGACAAAAAGGGGAATCTGGCGTCAAAAATTGAACAGTTAAACCTGGAGGAAGCCATCAACAGTAGTAAAGGGCGGTAGAGCAGATCTTTCCTTGCACTTTTTCACATGACCACGTGCATAAAGATAGTGAGAGGACACCAGAGGAAAGGGATAAGCAGGAAAATAGTTTAGAAGACTTACCAAGTTAAGATGCTTCCTACTTTATACAATATCTGATGGTAAAAACAACAACAAGCACAACCGATGGTACCTGAGAATGCAACTGGAAAAAAACTATGAAGGCAGTAGCAAGCAAGGAGGAAAAACTCAGAAACCACGATACTTACTCTTGTAGCTGATTCTTCAGCAGCAATCAGGAAGAATATCAGCACCACGTTGATAATCCATAGCAATAGAAGGCAGAGAGATGGATTAGTTCAAAGAGGCAACATTATCACGAGATGAAATGAAATCAAAGGAAGAGAGGATAAAGCAGCGAAGGGACAAGATTTTTGAACGAGATCTAATTATGAAATGCTACCATAGAATAGATATACTTCACTGTCCAATTTGGGTTGGGCCTGGGTTTATTCATCTTTTTTTTATTTGATTTATTTTTTAGTAATGGGCTAGTTAGGTTTCGGCTTTCCCATGGAGGTGTAACTTTGTATTTTTTTTGTTTTCTCCTAAGACATGAATAAAATATCAAATATTTACAATAAATATGTCTTTTATAAACTAAATTTAATTTTTCATCAATAGGAAAAATAATCATAAATAATAAAGCTATACTTGTTATCTTGAAAAATTAAAAGAACTTGATATGATGTATTTTAAGATCTTCACATTTCACACAGTTTAACTCCTAAATTCTCAATTACAATTCACAAGTCCATATATCATACACAAAGAGCATACACCTTTATTCACTTAATTATACTTTTATGTCCCACATGTGTGGAGTACTAATTCTTTTTTTTATGCGTCAAGAACGTGATTTTTTATATGAATAGCAATGAAATTCTAATGTAGACTTCTGTGTGTGCTCATATCATCGACATTCTTAAAGTGTTAGAGAGAATATACAATTATTTACCTAATTATGTTTTCATCCTGTGGTGGTGCTAATCGAGTCCATTGACTAATTAATCCAAATAGGATACTTATGATCTTTCTTTTATTAAAGCCTATGATTGGACTTGCTGATCAAATTTGAAACCTAACATAGTTTGACACTACAAGTACAGGAAGATCTAAAATTCAAATTTGATGAGTTTGATCTTTAAATTTTTTAGTTTTGTTCTAGTTGTGTTTACAACTATATGTTCAATTAATATAATATATGTTGTGACATTCGGATGGATATATATACAACAAACACACATATAAACACACATGCACATGCATACACACATGCGCGCGCACGCACATGCGCGCGCACGCACATGCGCGTGCACGCACATGCGCGCGCACGCACATGCGCGTGCACGCACACGAGTTACACATCGATCTCTAATTTTTACTTAAAGTTTGTATTAGAAAATATTGAATCAAAAATATATTTTAATCGAAATCTATATTACCATATAAAATATTTGTCATTACCAAAATAATGAAAGTTTATCACCTAATTATTCTAAGTAACTTTGAATCAGTTTGATTAGATAAATTTAGTTTATTTATCATGTTGAGTGAATTTTCTACTATACAATTAATGATAAAGAAATTGCATGAAAATAGCTTTAATAATTATATAAGGATACAATTAACTCTGAGCTGTATGAAAAAATACAAATAAACAGATGTGTATATATAAATACATTTAACTTCTGTGGGAGTTTCTCTAACTGAAAACTATCACTTAAGAGCTATCGTGATGATATAGCGATCTACATCACGCTGCCAACACATCCTATACCTTGCCATAGGTATAAGACCTTAACCGCCGAATGGATCCACTAGTCTACCGTTAAAAGGATTCATCTAAAAAGTATGAAATTTTTCTACCCATGGTGGATATATGGTTTATGGGGGCTGTGAGTTGTTTGAACTCTCCCACATATTAGTGCTCAATACTACTTCAAAAATATATTGGCTCTTATTTTTTGAAAAAATACTAATTCTGTGATCTGAGTTAGTGCTCAAAAACATAGCTCAAGGGTTATCTTGGAACTCTCAGTCTCCCTGCTTGCTTCATTTAGAAAGCTATTACTCTTTTACGAAAGCTATCCCGATGGCTCTTTGGAAATCTCAATTTTCCTTCTTTTAAATGTGTAAACATTTTATACTCCTTAGGGAATACTTAGTCCCCATATACTGGTTTAAAGAAATACTTCACTTTACTCTAAACTGAAATCAAACTTAAGTCTTAAAATGATATTTAAAACATTTTTGAAAGACTTATGAGATTTGAAATGCACGTCTTCTTCCTATATTTACTCTTTACTCAACCTGATCTTTATATCGTAAAACAAGCTTAAAAGTATTTGTAAAAGACTTTTTGATAGGACTCTAAGAACTTTTTGGACTTGCTCTAAATTTTCCTTGAATTTGATGTTATGGATTCATGGTTGTAATTAATGTTTCTGGATAATTTCTATATTGTTAGAAGTAATTTAGAGTAGTTAGAATCATTAGTAAGTGTTAAAACACTTTAGAAAAGCTTAATCAGACAGAATTACAAAAACTAGGAGAAAAACGCCTAGGCGCGTTCTGGGTGCGCTGCACCAACCCTTAATTTTAGAGGCCTCATCCAGGCGCGCCACCCTAGGACCCCTGGATCAGATAGGGCGCACCGGGCCAGGCTTTTCCCTGGTGATGCTTGACGAATTTCACAATTTGTTTTCTTACCTTAAATCATTCTTTTCGATTTCTTTTCTTAAATTCACATAGATTTCATGTACCCACATCATATATACAAGGATCTAACCTAATGAATTCAATAACAACACTTAGATCACCAAAGAACATCTAAATCTCAACTCATGTTCAAGAATGAAAGTAATTCAAGAACAATATTAAAAACACAATCTTTTATGAATGAATCACGCTAAATCAAGCATGCTTGACACCTGGGTGAACGAACACGATGTTATGGAAGACTTACATAACTTTTTAGGGATCACCCCTGATGAAATATACAAATGAATTCGACGATCTTGGAGAACCTTGCCCTCTTTCTTCTTCTCTTTTCTTGTCCATTCTCCTTAGGCCTAGCGTGAAAATTCCCAACTTCTAAAACTGAATAAATTCAGTCTTGACCCTTATTAAGATCCTAAAAATTGATATAGGGTAGGCAAAATACTAAAATACACTTTAAAATCCTGAAATCAGACATTTTCTTAATCCAACAGACCAACTTCCAAAGGATATAACTCACTTGTTTGAACTCGGAATCTCGCAACCTTGGAGACATTGGGCAGATCATTCCAACAATATATTAAGCTGATCCTAACTCATCCTGAGCTAGGAATTATGGTCGTTTGAAGTTGACAAAAAATTTATTTTTAACGTACTTAAATTTTCCAGATTTGTTTATACTTTCAAAAAAACAAGTATTTCGAGATTTGAAACTCCTTTCTAGTTCTTTCTAGTAGTGAGATATTACAATATCTCCTCCTTGGAAACATGTGTCCTCGAATGAAGGTATTCCTACTACACTAAGGGTAGTAACATTAAGTTCAAACACCCAACAAGCAAATGCAACAATAACATGCTTACTCATAACGTAAAGAGTATAAAGAAGAAAATTAGTACCTTAGTCTGCATTTTCTCTGGATTCAAAGAGATGTGGATGTATCTTATTCATGTCCTCTTGAGCTTCCCAAGTAGATTCTTCAACAAATTGGTTCCTACAAAGTACCTTGACTGATGCTACCTCTTTTGTTCTCAACTTGTGAACTTGGCGATCTAATATCTCAACCGGAATCTCTTCATAAGATATACTATCCTTAATCCCAATATTTTTAGTTGGAATGATAAATGAAGGATCGCCCATGCACTTCTTCAACATGGATATGAGAAACACTGGATGAACTGCTGCTAATTCTTGAGGTAGCTCTACCTCATAAGCTACATTGTCTATCCTCTTAGATATGTGATAAGGTCCAATTTCCCGAAGACTGATCTTCCCCTTCTTACCAAACCTCATAACACCTTTCATGGGTGAAACTTTTAGATATATCCAATCATCTACTTCAAAATCTAACAACCTCCTCCTAATATCTATGTAGGATTTTTGACGACTTTGTGCCTTTTTCAATCTCTGTGTAATTACCTTCACCTTCGCTATTGATTGGAGAACTAAATCTGGTCCTATCAACCCCGCTTCACCAACTTCAAACCATCGAGTAGGAGATCTGCATCTTCTCCCATAAACAACTTCATAAGGAGCCATCTGGATACTAGAGTGATAACTATTGTTGTAAGCAAACTCAATGAGAGGTAGGTGATCATCCCAACTCCCTTTGAAATTGACCACGCATGCCATCAACATACATTTTAACATCTGAATAGACACTCTGCTTGCCCGTCACTCTGAGGATGAAAGGCAGTACTTAAGTTCACCATTGAACACAAACCTTTCTGAAAAAACTTCCAGAATTGTGCAGCAAATCGTGTACCTCTATTTGAAATAATGGAGATCGAAAATACATGGAATCTTACCACCTCTTGGATGTACAACTTAGCATAATCTTCTTGTGAATGAGTAGTCTTTAGCGGCAAGAAGTGGTCTGATTTTGTCATTGTATCGACAATCACCCAAATAGAGTCATGCTGCTTGTGAGATCTGGGTAAACTTGTGATGAAATCCATATTAATCATCTCCCACTTCAATTCTGGAAGTTTGATATTCTGAGCAAAACCTCCAGGCCATTGGTGCTCTACTATAATGTGTTGGCAATTCAGGCACTTGGAAATAAATTCAGCAATATACTTCTCTCAAGTATTGGTACATCTTTGTGGAACCCAGATGAATAAAGTATCTAGTTCTATGAGCTTCCTCCATGATCCTCTCTTGGAGTCCATCCACCATTCGTACACATAGTCTACCTTGATACCTCAAAACACCATCTACCCTTGTTCAAAACCTAATACTCTTTGATATTCAAAATTTTCCTCCTACTCAAGAAAAATGGGATCTTGGTCTTGCTTTTCTTTCACTTCTGATACTAACAACGATTCAGCCCCATTCGTCACCACTATTCGTCCTTCCGTGGAATTCATTAGTCGGACTGCTAAGCGTGCAAGTCTATGCACATCTTTTGCTAGTTCCTTCTTTTGTTACTCAAGATGGGCGGTACTACCCATAGAGAACCTGCTTAAGGCATCAACAACAACATTAGCCTTACCTAGTTGATAAAGAATACTCATGTCATAATCCTTGAGCAATTCTAATCACTTCCTTTGTCTGAGATTGTTATGAACCGAGAGTACCCCCGAAAGTAAATGGCATCTTTGACCTCAAAGAGGTCTTAGACAAGCCCTTAGCATTCATCATTACATCATAGATATAATAAAATCAAAAAATTTAAAAACTTTTCATTTGAAGTTCAACTTCACTTCATTTATCAAAAATAGAAACTAACTTGTCTCAAATATCTATCTAAACATAAGAGTATGAGAATAAGGACTTAGCCCTTACATCAACAACAAGTCTTATAATATGAATTCTTATAATCTTTCAATAAGGAAAGTGGAACTAGAATTAGAATCAAACATCTCCATCCTTGGACTTGATGACTCACCAACTTGGAAAGCAATCAAAGTTTCTTCAAGAAAGGAGTAGAATAACCTCAATGGCCCGAAACTACACTTGTGTATAAAAGAGGAGAAATATGGGTTAGTACAACCCCATGTACAAAGTATGGAAACATATGCAAGTAAAACATTTGAAAACATGCACAAAAGGACAATTTGTTTTAAGTATTCTATGTTCACTTCAAAAGCCTTCATGCACATTCCAAAAATCATATACAAGTCAATATCATAACAGCAAGACATATGCATATTCATGTTCAAGAGTAACATCATTATAGATCCATATCAAAATTTCATATATAGTGTCCAATTCATCAATATGTCACAATACCTTACTCATAACCCCAATCCAAGTCTACTAGTGCAATGTGTATTTCAAGCACCATAACCGCACATAGACCAAATAAACTAACAAAGAGATTACGTACATTGTCTTTACCTCATACATCATCATGTCATGTGTAGTCAATACCATGCATACCAATTTAGACCAGCATCATGTATATCAAGTTAAACAAACATCACACGTACCATATGAGACCAACATCATACATTTCATTCATTATATATATGCATAAAGAACCCACCCTAGAATTCCTCTCAAGGTCCACTTGTGCAATGTATAGGTAAAGTCACATACCCTTACCTACACTAAGTAAAACCTCTTAAGTAGTCCTAGTCAGTGTTCATATTCTTACTTTCATTCATTCATTTTAACATTCAGGAAACATTTCCATATCGACATAGACCATGTGAGCTACATGGAATCCAGTGTCATTCCCTCGCAATGAAAAGAGGGTATCCTACTTGCTAAGGTAACATAAACATTCGTATAACATCTAGGTGGATCCACTAGCTAAGGTTCCTATGTGGGCACATAGTTAAGGAACTAGGAGGTTGTAACTAAAAACCCTCTTTTTTCAAATTAGCATTGTAGTTTCCACCTTATGAACATATAGGGTGAACCTGTCTTCCTTTGTAAAGGAACATCTCTCATTGTCAAGTTCACTCGGTGCTAAGCTAAATTCCTTTTTTTTTGAAGTATCATTAAGTCTTCCTTAATATTAATTAATAACATAAGTCTTAGGAGTTTAATCCCTCATATAACATGTACATAACTCATACGGTTTAGGATGAGAAAGTTCGATCCATCTCCAAACATCAAGTGAGAACATTACTTCATAACATAGTTATAAGATGTACATGGGAATTACCTTTAATCCCTCACATTAGAATCCCTATCATCATCTAAAAAACATCATATTCATATCATGATCATATATTAATAACATCATCATTTATACTTCAATTAATCAACATTACCAAAGATAACCATTAATACTATAATAGAATGCTCATGACCTTAAAGATCTTACCAATGGCCTCCAAGAAAACCTTTCAAGACTTCATCCAAAATCCATGATATTTATCCATCAAATCAATTATCATAATCATACACTTATCAATTATACAAGTACATACTCAATTACATCACCTCTAATAATTAATCAACATAATTCAAGAGTTAGGGTTAGGAAGAAGAGGGACATACATGGGTCTTTAAGGAATTAGGTCAAAATCCTAAGGTAATACATTAAAACATTCATAAACATTCATAATCTATCATTATTAATCAAGTCTAGACCAAATAATTCAAGTTTAAAGGTAACCCATGAACTTGGAGTGAAATCTAGAAATTTGGAAGAACATTGAAGTTCAATTTGAAGGAACCTCTTGGGGAAAGGAGTCCCAACAGTGAAGATTTCCCATACCTTGTTAAGAATTATGTATTAATGGAGAAAAGTATTGTTCTTGAGCCCTACCTGAAACTTTGACCTTCTTTTTTAATGGAGTCCTTGGTTAGAGAGAGAATCTAAAGAGAAGTGAGAGCTTTTGGGTTTCCAGAGATATAAGGTGTAAGACTTGTTTGATGACTTAAACTACTATAATATACCTAAAATAAAAAAGTATAACCGTCCCTTCACTTAAATGGCCAAGGGTGGAATTTCCCAAACCACCCTTGGCTTGGTTGTGTCTTGCACAAGTTGGCAGGCACTAAACCACATCCACCATTTACGGACTGTTAACCCATTGATGGCTTGTCATGGCTGTCTGTCTTGGATTTCAAGCTTACCCTTAGAAGTACCTCCATCAAAGGACCTTTCACTCTTGACCTCCCTATTTTTCCCTTAAGCCTACTCTCCTCAACTTGTTGAGCATGCACCATCAAACGAGATAAATCCATGTCATTTTGATGCAGTGTTGCACGATACTCTTCTACAAGATAATCGGATACACTCGTCACAAAGCGAGTCATTTCATCCCTAGGATTAGTCACCAAAGAAGAGGCATATTTACACAACTTATTGAATTTCAAAGAGTATTCTTGAACACTCACACCTCCTTGAAGAAGGTTGATGAATTCTTCCACTCTTTCTCTCTTTTCTCCCTTGGGAAGAACCTTACATGAAATTCCCTCCGAAAGACTTCTTAACTTACGAGACCCGCACTAAAAGCCCTATTTCCCTTCCATTGAGTGTACCAAGTTTGAGCCACACCTTGAGTTTATAAGCGGCTAGCTCGGCCTTCTCATTTGAACTCACCCCATAGCATACAAGATCTTATAAACCTAATCTAGAAAGTCTTGAGGATCTTCATTTCAATTAGAATAAAGCATGTCCATCATTGTACTTGAGGACTCTCCCACTTCGGAATAACAATCCAAGTTTCTCCAAGAAAGGACTAAAATAACCTAAATGGGCCGAACCTACATTTTATGTAGAAAATAGGAGAAATATGGGTTAGTACCAACAACATGTACAAAGTATGGAAACATATGCAAGTAAAACATTCGAAAACATACACAAAGGGACATTTTGTTATAAGCATGCTAAGTTCATTTTAAAACCCTTTATGCACAATCCAGGAATCATATAAAAGTCCATATAAAAACAAGAAGACATGCATATTCATGTTCAAGATTAACATCATAATAGAGCCATATCAAAATTTCATATTTAGAGTCCAATTCATCAATATGTCACAATACCTTAATCATAACCCCAATCCAAGTTTACTAGTGCAATGTGTATGTGAATCCCCATAACCGCCCATAAACCAAATACACAAACAAAGAGAGTAGAAGCATTGTCATTAACCTCATACACCTTCATCTCATCTGTAGTCAATACCATGCATACAAATTTAGACCAATATCAAGTATATCATATGAAACCAACATCATACATACCATATCAGACCAACATCATGAATTTCATTTATTACATATATACATAAAGAACCCACCATAGAATTCCCCTTAAGGCCCACTTATGTAGTGTATAGGTAAAGTCCCAATACCCTTATCTACACTAAGTGACACCTCTTAAGTAGTGCTAGTTAGTGTTCATCTTCTTACTTTCATTTTAGCATTTGAGAAATTTGTCCACAACTGACATAGACCATGTGAGCTACATGGAATTTGGTGTCATCCCCTCAAACCAAAAGGAGGGTATCCTACTTTCCAAGTTAAGATATAAACATTCATATAGCATCTAGGTGGATCCACTAGCTAAGGTTCCTATGGGGGGCACATAGTTAAGGAACTATGAGGTTGTTACTAGAAACCCTATTTATGCAAATTATCGTTGTAGTTTGCACCTCATGAGAACATTGGGTGAACCTATCTTTCTTTTTTAAGGAACACCTCTTATTGTCAAGTTCACTCTCTACTAAGTTAAATTCCTTTTTTTTAAGTACCTTTAAGTCTAGCTTAACAATAATTCATAACACAGGTCTTAGGAGTTTAAGCCCTCATATAAAATTTCCATAGCTCATAGATTTTAGGATGAGAAAGTCATATCATCACATCCCAACATCAAGTTAGAACATTACTTCAAAACATAGTTATAAGATGTACATAGGAATTATCTTTTATACCTCACATTAACACACCTATCACCATATAACAAACATCATATTCATAGCATGATCGTACATTTATAACTTCATCATTCATTCTTCAATTATCAACATTACCAAAGATAAACCTACAATACTATATTAGAATGTTCAAGACCTTGAAGATCTTACCAATGGACTCCAAGAAACCCTTCCAAGACTTCATCCAATATCCATGATATTTATCCATCAAATCAGTTATCATAATCATACACTTATCAATTATACAAGTACATACTCAATTACATAACCTCTAATCATTAATCAACATAATTCAAGAGTTAGGGTTAGGAAGAAGAGGGACATCCATGGGTCTTTAAGGAATTAGGTCTAAACCTAAGGTAATACATTAAAACATTCATAAACATTCATACTCCATCATTATTAATCATTTCTAGACCAAATAATTCAAGTTTAAAGGGAACTCACGAACTTGGAGTGAAATTTAGAAATTTGGAAGAACATTGAAATTCAATTTGAAGGAACCTCTTGGGGAAAGGAGTCCCAAGAGTGAAGAGTTCGCATACCTTTTTAATTCTTAAGGATTAATGTAGAAAAGTATTGTTCTTGAGCCCTACCTCAAGCTTTGACCTTCTTTTTAATGGAGTCCTTGGTTAGAGAGAGAATCTAGAGAGAAGTAAGAGTTTTTGGGTTTCCGGAGTTATAAGGTGTAAGACTTGTTTGATGACTTAAAATACTATAATATACCTAAAATAAATATAACTGTCCCTTCACTTAAATGTCCAAGTTTGAAATTTCCCAAACCACCCTTGGCTTGGCCGTGTCTTGCACAAGTTGGCAGGCACTAAACCACGTCCACCATTTACGGACTGTTAACCTATTGATGGCTTGTCCTGGCTGTCTATGGTTTGTGTCAGAGGCTGGAAAAATGTTGACAAGACCTACTATTATAAGTGTGGACTCACGACCACCATTGATGGGGCGTGAAAAACATAGACAGATCGTCAGTGCCTTCGTGGTTCACTTGTTGTTTTTTAACATATTTTGGGTCAATTGTTTGGGTCCTCTTCAAGGACCCTTAGGGTGGTCCTTGGGGAGTCGTACCCGGAATATTTGACCCTAAACAGATACTAATATGTATTCTAAGCATTTTAACGATTTAGCCCTCATATGACTCTTCAAACCCCTTGTAAGACCTAAAGACACACTAAATCATTTTCACTAGTCTCCGGACGTCATGGTGGTTCCCTGACACTTATGCCCTAACACTTCCAAACTATGTTAGTTAGGTTAGGTTAGGTATTAAAACATCATTTTAACCCTTTTTATGTTTTAAACATCTTTTAAAGCTCTATCTTAGGTCATTAGATTTTGGGAATGTTACAGACATTAAGCTCTCTCTGAGTGAACACATATTGTAGGATCTTGTGATCTGTGAAGACATAACATGAACACCATACAAATAGTGACGATATATCTTCAAGGTGAATACCACCGCATCTAACTCTAGACCATGGGTTGGATAATTATTCATGAACCTTCAACTATCTTGAAGCATAAGTTATAACCTTGTCATTATTCATTAACACACAACTAGGGGTGTCAAAAATGAATCCAAACATAGGTAACCCGCCCAACCCGCCCAGAATTTTTAAGGGTTGGGCTCAAGATAATTTGAATTGGATTCAATCTCAACTTATTCAAGCTTAACCCATTTGAAGAGAATTCTCAGTTGAGCCCAATTCAATCTCCAATTTTAACCCATTTTAAAACTTTTTATTAAGATATGTTCATATATTGAAGGTATGAATTATTGTCGATTCAACATCTTTTAGGATTAATCCATCAATTTATTACTTTTTTAACAAATAATTCTTGAGTGGAAAATCAAATTGTGATTATAAAAGTTTAATATCAATATGTTTAGTTATTGAGACTAATTGGGTCAAATTGGGCGGTTCAAGACCCAACCTATTTTTTAGCCCATTTGAGCTCAACCCGTTTGAGCCCAAAGTAATCTTGGGCGGGTCAAGACCCAACCCAATTTCTATTCAACCCATTTTAATATTTCCAATTTCAATCCAACCCGTGTATTTGACTTCCCTACACAATCCAAACCTACTCTAAATGAATCACAATACCCCACAAAACGTAGAGTACCTTCCGGTAAGGTCAAAACTGGGGCAGTAGTCAACCTCTTCTTCAACTCCTAAATGCTTTTCTCACAAGATTCAGACCATTTAAACTTCACTGTTTCTGAGTCAACTTTGTCATCAAGGACAATAAAAATGAGAACTCGTCTACGAACCTTCTATAATAGCTAACTTAACCCAAAAACTCCTAATATCAGTTAGAGATGTGGGTCTAGGCCAATTCTGTACTACCTCAATTTTTTGGTATCACTCTAATACCCTCACCGGAAACTATGTGACCCAAAAATGCCACAGACTCAACCCAAAACTCACACTTAAATAACTTTTCATACAACTACTTATCGTTGAAAGTTTGAAGAACTATTCTAAGATGACTAGCATGATCTTCTTATTTCCTGGAATAGATTAGTATGTCATCAATGAAAATAACAAACATATCTAGATAAGGTTTGAATACTCTGTTCATAGGATCCATAGATGTTGCATGCACATTGGTCCACCCAAAAGACATGACCGAAAACTCATAATGTTCATATCTGGTTCAAAAGTTGTCTTTGGAATATCACATTCCCTAACTTTCAACTAATGGTAGCCTAATCTGAGATCATTTTTTGAGAAACAAGAGGCACCCTGAAACTGATAGAAAAGATCATCAATCATTGTAAGATGATATTTATTCTTGATAGTAAGCCTGTTCAATTGGTCGTAATCTATACACATCCTAAGAACCATCTTTCTTTCTCACAAACAAAACCGAAGTGCCCCAAGGTGACACACTTGATCGAATGACTCTTATCTAACTGAGCTTTTGACTATTCTTTCAACTTTTTAAACTTTGGTGGTACAATTCCATATGGAAGGATTGAGATAGGACGAGTATATGGAAGAATATCTATACATAATTCTATCTCCCTCAAGAGGAACTCAGAGAAGAACATCTAGAAAGACTTGTGAAAAATCTTTTACTTCTGGAACTGACTGAATATGAGGTATCTCAACTCTAGAATCATTATTAACTAGGACTAAGTGATAGACACACCTATTATAAAAAATATTCCTCGCCTTAATGTACACAATGAAACGACCCTTAGGCACTGCTGAACTGCTTTCCCACTCTAAGAATGACTCATTTGGAAATTAAAACTTGACTACTCTAGTTCTACAATCAACTAGGGCATAACATGTATGAAGCTACTCCATACCAAGAATGAAATCAAAGTCTACCATGTCTAAGTCAATTGAATCAGCGATGGTACTCTTATGATTGACGGAAATGGGACAATCACGATAGACACTCTTTGTTAGAATGGAATCATAAACATGTGTAGAAACACTTTATGGTTCACAAAGTTGCTCAGAAATAATATCAAAGTTCATGGGAACATATAGAGTTACAAAAGATAAACTTGTTTCTTTGTCTAGCAATGCATAGACAGTAAAGTCAAAGACTTGAATCATACAAGTGATAACAGCTGGGAAATTCTCATGCTCTTGGAAATTGTTGAGAGCATACAAGCGGTTTGTTCCCCCGCCATTACCATAAGTAGCTCTTCTAGGTGAAGCCCTGTCTAGTGGAGCAACTTATCAAAGTGGGCTCTATTACCCCCATTATCACTTTCTTCCTTATTCTGTAGACAGTCTCTCATGAAATGTCCGGTCTGACCACACTTGAAACAATCAGTGGAGCCCTTACGACAAACAGCAGAGTGGTTTCTACCACACATGACGCAGGTAGGAAGCTTACTACCTCTTGCGCCACACAACCCTTAGAATATGCAGGTTTAACTCTGGAATTCTGACCATAGTACCCACTCTTATTCTTAGGTGCATGTGCACTAATAGATGATGGAGCAATACCCTTCTGTTTCTGTTGGAAATATCACGGGTTGGTAGTACTCTTCAGGTTCCCGGACTCATTCCTGTCTTAGCTCTCTTGTTTTTAAACTCATCTCTGTCCCTTAGTTTTTCCTTCTCTACCTGTTGCACATAGATCATCAACCTCGACATGTCCATGTCCCCGATAAGCATTACTTTCCATCCTTCTTTTCTTGAAAAATAACCCAATCCAACAACAAACTCATCCTACTCCTCATGTCGTTAACTATTTCCGGAGCATAATGAGATAGTTAGGTGGACTTCAACATATACTCATGCACAGTGATATAATCCTGTTTAAGTGGGAGGAACTCACGTACATTGGCCTCTTTTTGTTCTCAAGGAATGAAACGCCCCAAGAAGGCCTTCTCAAAGCAAGCCCAACTCGCAGGTGGTGCATCTTCATATCTACCATCTTTCCACTGATTGAACCAAGTTCTAGCAACCATTATGTTGATAAGAAGTTAGTTCAACTCTCTTAGTGTCAATAACATGCATCATTTTGAACATCTTTTTCAGTTCCTCAGTGAAGTACTTTGGGTCCTCAGTAGTGCTCGAACCAGTGAAATTTGGGGGATTCATCCTCAAGAACTCACAAATCCTTGAAGTTTAAGCCCCTTCTTGTTGAGATCCTCTTTGATGACCAACATGATATGCCAAAGCCTAACTCAATATCCTAATTGCCTCTCTGAATTCAGCATTAGTGACATTTGCCTGGGGTTTCTTTTCGGGTGCATTGGGTACCCTTTGTTCCTCAACGTTCTTTCTAACTGGATAACCTCTTAATGCTCTTCCTGGAGGCATGGTTATCTAAAAACACGCGCAAGCACAAATTAGAGAGAAACTTTTACAGAAAAATGCTAACGCACTAAAGGAATATGAAAGAAATAAAGAATTTGCTAAATGTTGCAGTCTACTAATTATAGATGTGGCGGGCTTCACGCAAATAACTATGACTCTACATACACAACTTTATAGACTACCTAGGAATCTTGAACTCTATGCTCTATAACCATATTTGTCACGCCCTAAGCCTACAATCGGGGCGTGACCGACACATCATGACAATTGTTGGCCTTGAGCGAACTCTTGGCCTGGCTTACTTAACTCAGTGGCTAAATAATATCTCAGAATGTTTTAAAGATTTAAACAGTCAACTTGGCCAAAAAGACAACCCAAGTCTTTGACATCAGAATGATAGTGTTAAGACTACTAAGCTACTAACTGTCTATGAAACCTCTAAAATGACCAAGATGGATGTGGGGACAAACTCTACAACATATTAATGAACTAACTAGAAAGAAATAAAAGATGTCCTCCTGGATGTAAGGAGGCTCACCAACTTACTCTGGAGTGCTCAACTGGATCAACGGTGCACCGAATTCTGATCCTCGTTACCTGCTTCTACATCATGATACTATAAAGGACAACTGGCATTAGTACATCAAATTTATGAGTATGCGAGTTGGAATGCTAAAACATCTTAAGCTTCAAAAGACTAAGAAGGAACACTTACCTTGGCTCTGCTCAACTCATGAATAACACAACTCAATATAACTAATCCATTTCAATATAAAGCAATTTAAAAGCAAGTGCAATATAAATAAAAGTTGTTTGAAAACTTGTTGTAAACTCTGAATGTAACAAGGATACAATTAACTCCGAGGTGCATGTAAAAATACAAATAAACTGATATATATATAAATACATTTATCTTCTGTGGGAGTTTCTCTAACCGACATCCATCACTTAACTTCTATAGTGATGATACAATGATGTACATCACACTACCAACATATCTTATAATCGGCCAAAGGTATAAGACCTTAACTGCCTAATGAATCTACTAGTCTACTGTGAAAAGGGTAAGTATGACCCTTTTCTACCCATGATAGCTACATAGTTTATGGGGGCTTTGAGTTCTCTGAAATCTTACCCATATCGTTGCTGAATACTACTCCCAAAATATACTAGCTCTTATGTTTTAAAAAAATACACATTCCGTGATCTGAGAATAGCGCTCAAAAATATAGCTCAAAGGCTATCTTTGAAATCTCAGTTCCTTGATTGTTTCATTTAGAAAACTATTACTCTTTTCTAAAATCTGGATGAAAGCTCTTTGGAAATCTTAGTTTCCCTTCTTTTAAATGTGAAAACATTTTATACTCCTTTGGGAATACTTAGTCCCTATATACAACTTTAAATAAATACTTCACTTTACTCTAAACTCAACTCAAATTTAAGTCTTAAAACGACATTTAAAACATTTTTGAAATACTTATAAGACTTGAAATTAACTTCTTATTATTATATTTACACTTTAATCAACCTGATCTTTAAGTCTTAAAAAAGTTTAAAAGTAATTGTAAAAGATTTCTTGAAAGAACTCTAAGAACTTTCTAGACTTAGCTCTAAACTTTCCTTGAAACTGAAGTTATAGATTCAAGGTTGTAATTCATGTTTATGGATGATTTCTGTATGATTAGAAGCCATTTATAGTAGTAATAATCATTAGGAAGTGTTAAAACACTTTAGAAAAGCTTAATCTGACTAAATTACGACAATTGGGCAAAACATCTTGATTCAGGCGCATCATGGGCGCGCCGCGCTAGGACTCAAGTTCGACAGGTGCGCCGCCCCAGGACCTTTGGCTCAGAAAGGGCGCGCCTCGCCTGGCTTTCCCTAGGTGACGCTTGAAAAATTGCTCAACTCTTTTTCTTACCTTAAATTGTTCTTTTTTTATTCATTTTCTCAAATTCACTTAGGTTTCAGGTACCTACATCATATATACAAGGATCTAACCAAATTAATTCAATAACACTTATATCATCAAAGAACACATAAATCTCAACTCATGTTCAAGAACGAAAGCAATTCAAGAACAATATTCAAGAACATTTAAAAATCCAATCTTTTAGGAATCAAATCACGTTGAATCAAACATGCTTGGAATGTGGGTGAATGAACCCAACGTTGTGGAGGACTCATATACTATTTTAGGGATCACCCTCAATGATATACATAAGTTAATTTAATGATCTGGGCGAACATTGCCCCTCTTTCTTCTTCTCTTCTCTTCTCTTTTTTCCTTAGCCCTAGCGTGAAAATTCGCAACTTCTAAATCTGACTGAATTCAGTCTTGACCCTTATTAGACTCCTAAAATGGATTAAATTAATAGGGTAGTGACAAGGAAAAAAAATACCCTTTAAAATCCCGGAATTGGACATTTCCTTAATCCGATAGCCCAACTTTCAAAGGGCATAGCTCAATCTTCCAAACTTGGAATTGCGCAAACTCAGCGTTGGAAAGATCATTCCAAGCGCTTTCCAAAAATATCTGGAATTACTCCTAACTCATCCTGAGCTACTAATTATGGTCGTTTGAAGTTTACTAAAAACTTACTTTTAACTCACTTAAATTTTCTAGATTTCCTTATACTTTCCAAAAAATAAGTATTTCCATATTTTAAACTCCTTTCTAGTTCTTTCTAGTTGCGAGATGTTACAGTTGGAAACATTATTCTAAGAGATTTTCAGTCATATCTGGAAATACACCTAACTCATTGTGAACTGGAAGTTATGGTCATTTGAAGCTGACCAAAAACTCATTTTTACTAACTTAAATATTTTTTCCAGATTTTCCTTCTATCCAAAAAATGACTATTTTCAGTTCTTAGCTTCTTCTTAGCTATTTAAAATTGTGAGAAGTTACAAAGGGTAATTGGGATGATCAACTACCTCTTATAGATTTCACTTACAATAACAAATTCTATTCCAGTATTCAAATGACCCCATTTGAGGCACTCTATGGGTATAGATGTCAGTCATCGGTTGGTTTAAAGTTGGTGAAGCAGTCTTGATTTTGCAAGAATAGGTTCACAAGTCTATGAAGAAATTTCAGTTCAGCAAAGGTAGACTAAGGACAACTTAGAGTCGTCAGAAGTCCTATGCAGATGTAAGGAGAAGGAACTTAGAGTTTCAAATCGATGATTGGGTTTTCCTGAAAGTTTCACCAATGAAGAGGGTGATGATATTCAATAAGGAAGATAATTTTAGTCCCAAGTATGTAGGTCCTTACCTAATCCTTAAAGGGGTTGGTAATTATGAGTTAGATTTCCCAGTAAAAATAGTGTCGAATCATCCAGACTTTCACATTTCCTTGTTAAAAATGTGAGTGAGTGATTCATAATCGATAGTACCTTCAAAGAGTGTGGTTGTGACGGATATCCTCACCTATGAAGAGGTTCCAACATATATTCTTTACCATTAGGTTCATAAGTATCCTCATTTTTTTCCTTCTGATTCAATTTCATCTTGAGGTAATATGTCTTCTCCAATTTCTATTCTCACTCTTGTGTATTTAAGTCTCAATATATTGTTCCCATAGTTATCCTTGAATTTCAAAATATTTTCATGTTCATGGAACTCAACTTGGTTAACTATTAGTTTCTAGAACTCAAGTACAGGGATTGCAACTCTTCCTCCAAATTCAGCTTGTTTAGTCTTCATTCAAGGATGAATGATCCAATGAGGAGATATTGTAACACCTCAGATTTTTATAAAGGTCTAAAAAGGAAATGAGCAATATGACAAACCCGACTATGGACCCTTTAAGGCTCTCTAGACAAGCAGTTTGGGGTCCACAACTCATTAAGGTCTTTGTTAGTACCCATCCAGGACTACCCTATAGGGGTCACCTAGATGGCACCCTAGACGGTTCATCTAGTGGTTCACGGCTATCAAGGGAATCCTGAACCACCATCTAGGAGCTTCCTATGAGGGAGTCACTTAGACTGTGTCGTTAACGATCCTTAGTGACTTGGACGACCCATCTAAGGGTCTGTAATAGTCACCCCATCAATGAGGTTGTAGCGAAGGTCACTGTGAAGCACCTAAGATGCCTAGACGGTCCGTGGAGCTTCACATAGACAGTGAAGTCATCCTTTAAAAAGACTTATTAGATGTTGCATTTTTGTTCAACTTTAAATGATCATATCTTTCAACACAAAATAAATTAGGTGGCCCATGACCTATCAAATTAAACATATTTGAGTTCTTTTTCTAACGCCACCAAGTTTGCCAAATTCTATACCCGGAGTAATTGTTTATTCTTGTTTTAGTGAAGCCTTATTGCGCAGGAAATCATGAGACCCACTAGATGGGCCATCCATGTCTTAGACGGCCCATCAAGACCCTCATGACGGTCACTTCGTCTACTTAAAGTCAGGGTTGTATTGGTATTTTCCCCCATGTGTTTGGTACTTAAACTACATCGTTTGGTACTTAAACTACGTCGTTTTACTTAGTCTAAGATTAAGTAATTAGTCGAAAACAACCTAAAATCACCATTCTCCTAAAATCATCTAACTTAGAAAGAAAAGAATTAAACAAGGCGACAATTTTTCCCAAGAACAAGCAGAGGTGTGCTTCAAGTTTTGCCCAAGAATCCAAAGGATTTCTCCTTAGTTTAGTCACTAGGTATGTGAGATTTCACTAGTGGGTTCCTTTCACTGATTAGATCCTGAGAATGCACTCAATTCTTCGGTTCTCCATAAATTGTTCAGACCTAGGGTTCCTAAATCTTTCCATTGCAATTCAGTTGCTATAGCCTCTATAATGAAAATTAAATATTTCTTGGAGAACTAGTGTAATCCTATGTATAGAACTCAGAAACCCTAGCTTGTGTTAATTATCAGTATGTCATAAATTATACTTGCTAGAAATATTAGTTATACAATCATGCTTAAGAATGGTATATGTTTCTTATATTATTAGGTAATTATGAGTATTTTGAGCTACTCAATATTTCATTTGTATTTTGGCTTTACATTCAGTTGGGAGTAGACTTAGCACTGAATTGGACTAGGGTTCAGTGTACCCTCAAGTCCCAGAACTACCTTCCCTCGTAGATTTATATAAGTCTCCTTTATTGGGTATAAGTTTTAGTGATAACTCCACAATCATGTCTTTATACCCCGACAAGGTATATGTGATCATATCGATGAGGCATATACATCAGACTCAACATTTATCTCATGTGGTTTATCTCGATTAATAGTATCTCATACACTCATATTCATGTTGCATGGACCATGCATTCAGTATTTAATTCACTATTCATTTTTCAGCATATTATTTTCATGATTAATACATGGTCATTGCATCTAACTTAGTTTCAAGTTATGCTTCAGTATATTTGTTTCCACGTTTACTTGTTGTATTGTTCGACTTAGCATGTATGTTGCATGATCTGTATATTCAAATTATTGATGTATACTTTTATGCTACATCTTTGTATGATGTAGGTTTTAGGCGGTCAATATCCAATTCACGCTTAGCACGACTCAAATCCATACTCAGCAGCTTCAGTGGTGAGTCCTCATAGTTCGAGGACAATAGACATGCTTTACTTTATAGTCTTTACATTTTAGTTTTAGTCTTGTTAGAGTTAGTTGGGGCATATCCCAACAACCTATATAAGGTAGACTTTTAGAGAGACAGTAGATTCAATTTGAGTTGTTAGTGTTGTTTTCGGTCATCACTATACTTTTCATATATTTGATTTATTCAATCTTGTTGGGCTTTTCCCTCTTTTAGATATTAAGTGTCTTTTGTCTTCCTCACAGTGCATGATTTAACTGAACATGTATAAATATATCAGGCCATGGGTGAGCTTGGTTTCACTTGTGACATTAAGCATTATGTTGCTCCTAGGGGTAGCCTTGGGGAGTGACAATTGCTTTCATGATGAATTGCATTTATAATGCATGAATTTGAATTAATAATATTCAATTAGAATATCAACACTGAAAAGAAATAATAACTTTTTGAAAAATACTCATGAAAGAAAATCCGAATATATTTACTTCCAAACACATACTTTATGTTCTCTAGAGAGGTCAGCTAGTCAAACGCCCATTTTATATCCTCTCCCTTAAAAATATATTTCACTTCCTTTCTAAAATTTATACAAACTTCTTAAACGGTTGATGATTTGAAAATTTCGTATAAATCATTTGTCATATTAAATGATAAATATTAGAATATATAATTGATCAATTATTACTAAATAATAAAAATGCATATCAAAGTAAATCTCTTGTATTCATTAGTTTGATGTGAATACACTTAAAGTTTTTTTTCCTGAAAACTTTTATCAATCAACATATAACTATAATTAAATTAATAAGTTTGAATATTATTTTGTTTTTTCCCTAAACTAATTGCTAGACAAACTTCAATTGTTCTAATCCTATCCCCTCTAATCCAACCAACCCAACTCACCAAACACTTCTTAAAGGAAAGTACTAATTAATTCATAAGATTTTAACAACTTGATAATCAATAAAGGCCTATTAACGCGGTCACTCCCACCCCTCTTTGCCGATCCCCACTATATATTCCCACTCTCCCTACAAATCATTATAAGTAAACCCACATCCCAATTCTCCATTTCTGATATCTCATATACTCAATCGATTTTATTCTGTGGAAATAATCAAGGAAATTGGTTAGATGAAGCGTCGATGGAATCCTGGAGAGGATGAACTATTGCAGAAGCTAGTAGAAGAACATGGAAAAGAGAACTGGTCGTTTATCAGCGAATCGATCCCTAGAGAACTACAAAATCGTGTAGGGAGCATGTGTGTAATCATCTTAATCTTCAATTCGATCGTCGACCTTTTACTCCAGAAGAAGATGATACTATTTTCAAAGCTCATGCAAAATTCGATAACCAATGGGCTATGATAGCATCTTTGAACCGGGTCAAACCAATGACTTGATAAAAGAATCATTGGAATTCCACCCTTAAACTAAAGCACTCTTTCATGTTACAAAATTTGACATTCAAAAAGCCTCAAATTCCTTTAAAGAGATCATTCACTGTGGGGATAGGTATAAATTCAGGAAGCCCATCTGAATCTCATTTGGAATTAATAAGGTTTCCTCAGTTGTGTCGTTATCCGCCTACTATCCCACCCTGTCAAAATTTGCCTCTTCCAACATATTCACTAATAATTCCCGATCCATTAAAATCTCTGAGTTCGTATGGATATGATTTGAGCAATTTAGGTATATCTAGGTGCCCTTGGTTGATCATTTATTTGCACATTGCCCCATTAGGTGAAATTTTCCCTCTTTCATCAATTTCACCAGTAATTCCTAATCCTTTAACAATTCTGAGTTCATATGAATATGATCTGAGCAATTCAAATTTAGCTAAGTTTGATCATTTGAGTCATAATTCTTCCATTACCCCACAATGGGAAATTATGCCTCTTTCATTAGAATCACTAGTATTGTCTGGTCCATCAACAACTTTGAGTCTCTCTTTACTCGGATTCAAATCTAGCGAGAATTTGAATCCGATAAACCGAATTGAGAGAGTACCTGAACTGAAACCTGTATCAACATTTGAACCCAATCTATCAAATTTTATGCTCCAAACTTCAATAACTCAGAATGATAATTCTGGTCTTACAAGTATGGAGAAACTATTGTTGAGCCTAAATATTTTGAAAGTGTTGCCGGATATCATACGAAAAGAAGTAAAAAATTATGTGATTGAGTTAGAGAATGAAGGGATTCAATTAACACAGTGGATGCTACTGTCAACAACATTGGTGTTAGCAAAGATTGAGTAAAAATTGAATAAGGAGGAGGAAAAATGAAGAGATCATAATTATTATTTTCATTAAACTTTAATTATTTTTATAGTATCTCATTAGATTATATTAGGAATGTAGGATAAGAGAGAAAAAACTATCTATATTCATAAGAAGTGTATGGAAGACCGAATCACCCCCACCCTACCCCACTCCACCCCAATAGATTTAGAAAGAGATTAGAAATGATGATTCTTCACTTAAATTTTATGATGAAATCGGTAATTTTTATATCATTTGAAGTGTTGTTATTGTAAGAGTTAGTGTTTCAATTAATTTTGAAACAAAATTCATCCATTAAAAGTTTTGAAATAACAAAATAATGAATGTGAGTTGTAACACTTTTTTTTGTTTTAATTCTACGTTATAGGATTTTGAAAGAGACTCTACTTTATGAATTTATTAAAGATAACCTTTATTTTCAATTCATGAACCTATAATAAATTCTATTAATTAAAAGTCTTCTTCTTCCAAAACCTTTATGCTATAAATTAAGTTTCTTTTCGTTGAAAAAGACAAGTATTCAAAAAAAACTACATTGCCTTGAAAAACACTTGTGAGACATTAATCAAAAGGTGAAATCACCAATTCAAGAATAGAAGAGCAGCATTCTTTAATGCTACATGTTTTGTGACTTAGTTGAACCCCGAAGATAGATTTGTTATTTATTCTTCCGATTGCACATGGGAGAGACTCGAACTATCTTCAAGAAACGCATTAACGTTCCTCTAAGCCAAGTATGTTTTTTTTTTGGATTCCTTATATTCTTATCATTCTTGTTCATTTGTTCTAACAGTTATTAATATAGTTTTTTCTTTGGTCCATTTATATTTAAATTTAACAATTGAGATAATCAACTATGGTATTTGATTAACTAAATTTTATTTGAGACAGTATCAAAAAGAAAATCAGTGGTATATTAAATTAATATATGGTACGATTTTTAGTTTTATAGAGTCATAACTATTTTAATATTGATAATCCTTTTTTTCTTAATTAAGAAATAATTTAATTTATCATTTTATAATAAAAAAATAATCTATAGCCATACAACTGTGTTAATACACAATTAAGTTGAATTAACTATATAAAACAAATTAAAATATATCAGATGACTTATGTGATAAATAATTAAAAAGAAAATAAGATTAGTTATAACCCAAAAGGGAGTAAAATTAGTAGCTAACTAAAACAAATAGTGAAAAGGCTTATTTTAATAAAAATAATTAAAAAGAAATATTAATTTTTGCTTTGCTTGTGAATTAATTGTCATGTTCTATCTCATTTATAGATCAACTGAGGAAATCAAAGGTACAAGTTGGGCATCCTAAAAGTGTTGTTAACGATTCAATAGTAGACAAGTGAGTGAGACTTATTTTATGGAGATGTTCAACTTGATTATGAAAGGTGTATAGTTAATTTTATGAAGAGATGGTAAATCTAGGATAGACTATTATTTTTCTAACGAAGTCATGTATTTTAATTTCATATATCAAATAAAAATGTATCATAAGATTGATGTATCATTTATTGGAATAAATCACCAAAGTCAGACTATAATTTTCATTGTGCTGTATTATTTGTATGACATTTTTAAAGTCAATGGAAAGTATTTTCCCGTATACTATAAATTATGAAGCTCTAGCATTAAAAAATTCCATAAGAGAAATAGTGTCGAGCATTTGACATAGATCCTATATGTACAAAAATGTCCCATCTCATTTGAGTTCACTTTGATATGACAAAGGTTCTTTAAAAAAAATTAACAAATACAACGTGTGAATGTAATTTCGTTATTGAATTTGAAGAAACTTTAAATATTATTCTAACAACGTAATATGTAGAAGAACATGATTGTTTGGATAATTTTTATAATACTCGACACATGTGGTCAATAATTTTTAATAATCATGTATTTAGTTCCACATGAAAATACATCTTGAAGTACTAACCATGTTCTAAATGGATTTGGACATTCAAATACTTAATTACATATTTGTATAATATATTAAGAGAAAAACGTATTTACTAAGTAGCAGTTGAATGAAGAACAAAATGACATTAAATGTAATTAATAACGTAAGCTTATTCTTGTTGTTAAATATAGTTCAACTTAAACACAATGTTTTGCAATCTACACTTATAAGATTCATAACATATTTGAGATTTTTTTTCCCAAAGGAGCTAGGACATGTTCTAATGTTCAATAGACACAAGTATGTGGTGCTAGTCAAGTATATTAAATGAAATAAGAATGCTTAATTTAAGGAAGGCCTGATTTGATGAGTTAAATTCTATAATATTACACGTGACATGCAGTTACAAATATATATATATATATATATATATATATATATATATATATGAATTTGGTATGTCACATTATCTACTTTTTTCCCAATATATGTGAAGTATGTAAAGTTCTTGAGTAATACATATTTAATTAAGAGATGAACCAAAAATGTTAGAAGAAAATAACAAATCTACCAAGTAAGAGTTATCGTTTAAATTTCATAATCTAAGATTGTTTATACTAATAGTGTGATGCAAACCTCTTAATGTCTTAATCATCTTAGCAATTGAAATACAGAGTGTTGTTTTCAAATAAATATAAAAAATTCTTCATTTGAGTTAGACGACAATCTACAAAAATTGCATAATACCATACTTCAACAAAATGATAGAAGAATATAGAAGACAAGATATTGAACGCTCTTCAAGTAACAACTCCAATTGTTCACAGAGAAAGTATCAAAAGATATTGAGACAAACTAAAAGAAATATATCATAAAGAAAGTAGTGTAAATACAATACAAGTCTTTGTTTATTTTTGATTTTCACAATAAACTAATTAGTCTTTATTTCTTATTTATAGAAAAATCTCAAGTTATTACATTAGAAGTAAAAAATATTGTTTGAGGACAACCTATATACTTCATATCAAACAACTTCTCTTTTACAGAACGTGAATTTACACGTTTATTTTATTTTATTTTATTTTTGCATGAATTTTCTTATGCTAATCATATTTTTTTCGAGATATTGCTTTTGATTTGAATATAAATTAATTGAAATTTTAACTTTTAACATTGTTAAAAAGTGTTTAGAACACAACACATATATTTTACCAGTACTTCGTTATATATAAATCATATAAAACAAAACTATGTATAATTGTACATATGTAATTTTTTTCAGTCTGATCTTAACATAATACAATGTTTCACTAACAATATAACGCAAAATTAGGCTCTTTTGTTCGTTATGTCTAAGTAAATAATTCATCTGGTATTCTTCATATCCAAACTCTAAATTAACTACATACTTTCCCAATTTAGTCTGCTGCTCACAAAAAAAAACTAAAGCAACATAAGCTAACCGTCAAAATTAATAGTATATATTATATTATCAATTCACCATTATAATTCATAAATATTAAAATATCAAACATATGTACATCTACAAGCATCCTATCTTGGTCCTAAATTGAGTCTTTCCCTTGCTCAAGCACAAATCAGGTGACATGAAAATCCTCTATATATAGACAAACCAACATTTAACAATTTAAAACTTTATTACAATAATCGTTTTCAGTTTTTATAGTAAAATACTTTAAATATTTATTGTACGTTAAAAATTAATACTTGTTAAATAGATCTGTCAATTAATTAATTTAATACTATTATGTAACAAAACGTTTCACTATTAATATTTAATGCATAAAAAGTAATCCATCAACCTTCATTATACATGAGGTACTGTTAACATCTATAAAAGGATTCAAATCGAGATTAACTAATGAAAAAAAAGGTGCAAACTTTATGGATAGATTGTGTAAAATAATTTTACACGATCACATTACTTATAATGTGATAATAAGTAATTCTCTATAAAGAAAATTAACCACTAAACCTAAAAAAAGTTCACCATTAACGCATAGAAATTAACCTATCAACCTCCTTTGTACATGAAGTATTGATAACATATATATATATATATATATATATATATATATATATATGTTTAAGCATTCAAATTTAGATCATCTTATGGAAAAAAAGTTACAAAGACCATAGATAGATTGTGTAAATTATTTTACATGATCACGTTGCTTATGATGTGATAATAGTCAATTCTGTATAATAAACATTAATCGCTAACCACAAAAATTACATAATAACCTATTACGATAATTTTATATAGGAAAACTTAATATGTGAAAATGACGTATACTGAAATGTGTATGCGGTTTTAAGGTTTATTAGGAGCATTATATATTGTGTATATTTAAAGGAGAGAGTGAAACTTCAGAATACGTGCATAAACCTTTCAAAATGTTGTTCGAAATTTTTTATACGTACGAACAGTTTATCATATGCTTAGGTGCTCAAGCGAAATATGTTATTGTTTGAACTACAATATTCCCCGGATGTGAAAACATAGGAATTCTGATAAGACCACCATGCCTATCTTTGGGGAAATACCTATTGTAATTTCTTATAATATATTTGTCTAAATTTACTCCCTCTATTACTCTTTCTCAGTATATATTCTGTTACGTTTGATTGATAATTATTAAAGTTATTTCATGCAATTACTTTACCATTAATTGTGTCGTAGAATATTCACTCAAAATTATAAAAAATAAAATTTATCTAATTAAACTAATTCAAAATTACTTAGAAGAAATAATTGATAAACTTTCTTTGTTTTGGTAATGACAAATATTTTCTTAAGTGATATAACTTTTGATTAAAATATATTTTTGATTCACTATTTTTAATACAAACTATAAGTGAAAATTACAGATCGGTGTGCAACACGTGTGTGAAGGCGCATGCACACATATGTGTGTGCGCGTGCGTGTGCATGTGTGTGTGTGAGAATGTGTTTGTTGTATGCATATCCATCAAAATGTCACAACATATATTATTTGAACACATATCGTAAATACAACGAGCACATAACTAAAAAATTTAAAGATCAAACTCATCAAGTTTGAATTTTAGATCTGTCTCCACTTGAAGTGTCAAACTATGTTAGGTTTCAAATTGGATCAGCAAGTCAAATCATAGGGTTTAATAAAAGAACAATCTTCAGTTGCCTATTTGGATTAATTAATCCAATAGATTAGATTAGAACCGCCAAAGGATGAAAATTTAATTAAGTAAATATATAGTTATATAATCTCTATAACACATTAAGCTTTTAGATGAGTTGATCACACACAAAACTTTGCATTCGAGTTTCGTTGCTCGTCATTTAAAAAATCTTGTTCTTAAGACATAAGAAAAATAATTGGAACTCCACATGTGCGGGACATGTTAAAAATGTAATTAAGTGAATAAAACTGTACACTCTCTGTGTATGATGTATGTACTTCTGAATTGTAATTGACAATTTAAGAGTTAAACTATGTGAAATGTGAAGATCTTGAAATACATAATATCAAGTTCTATAAATTTTTCAAGATATTCATGTCAAGATTTATTTTTTATGATTAATTTTTCTTTATATATAAAGTGTTAAATTTAGTTTATAAAAGGAATATTTGTTGGAAAAATTTTGCATTTTATTCATGTCTTTGTAGAAAACAACAATAAACAAAGTTACACCTTCACGACCCATTACTAAAAAAACAAACAAATTATCAAAAAAGGAAATGAATAAACCCAAGCCCAAACCAAACCGGATTGTGAAGCATATATATATTCTTGGGTAGTGTTTCATAATTAGATCTCATTCACAAATATTTGTCACTTCGCCGCTTTCTCCTCTCTTCCTTTGATTTTATTTCTTCACTTTGAGAATGTTGCCTCCTTGGACTAATCCATCCCTCTACCTTGTGTTGCTAGGGAAAGAATTAGCTAACAAGAGTAAGTATCGTGGTTTCTGAATTTTTCCTCCTTGCTTGCTACCGACTTTATAGTTTCTTTATTGTTGCGTTCTAGGTTCCATGGGTTGTGATTTTTGTTTTTTTACTATTGGATATTGTATAAGGGAGAAAAGCCCTTCACTTGGTAAGTCTTCGCACTTATTTTTCTCTTATCCTTTTTCTCTGGTGTCCTCTATCTATCTAATGACATGTGGTCATGTTAAAAAGTGCATGGGAAGCTCCGCTCTGTCGCCCTTTACTAGTGTTGATGGCTTTCTCTAGGTTTAATAGTTCAATTCTTGACTCCATATCACCCATTTTTCTGAGTCCTTTTTAGTGGCTTCAATAGCATTTCCCCTATTTTGTTGCCTCCAAGGGCTTTGTAAATATTGTTCTTCTTTAAAATTTTATGTTATATCCTCTCCTTACCCCCTATCCCCTTAAAGGTGATACTCTTAAGTATGGGTATAGTAGTTTGTGGTTGTTGATGATTCTCCTCCATTATTCTCCATGCTATTAATACTTGTGAATGTGCAACTTCCTCTCGATCAATATCTATGTTTGCCAAATGATCTGCTAATTTATTTACTTCTCTTAGAATGTGTTGAAAAATAAATTGTTTCTCCTGTAAACTTTCTCATATTTCCGTCACAATTGCTGCAATTATCCATGGACACGGACACTTCCCTTCCAATACCTTGTACATTAGCATTATATCAATCTGAATGATAAGTTTTCTTTGTTGTGACTGTTTGCAATGCTTGCATGCTCTCCAGTATGACTTTAGCTTCTGCGACTGTATTGGTAGTATTCTCTCTGTTTGCTCCTTCTATGTATTCAATATCTCCCTTATCATTCCTTCAACAAAAGGCATTAAAATTGATTTCCAAATTTCCCCGTGATGCTTCATTTGCATTATATTGCGCCCACCGATTCGGTGGAAATCCCCATAAGTGTTCACCTTCATTTTAGGTCTGTAACTTGTCCATTTTCTCAGCATATCAGACAAATTAATAGGTTAATACCTATGATGTGTCTTGCTCTTGCCAGCATATACATTTCCTAGTGACATTGCAAATGATTCATGTTACTGATGTCTTCTTCCCTTCATGCTTTATACTATTTCTTTTTCTCCATAATTTACATATTACAAAGTTGGGTAGAGCTCTGCAGGAAAAAGTAGAATTCATTTGTTATCAACTGTTCTATATAACACAATTTCACAAAACAAACATCGCATCAACATGAGCAACTTAAGACACTAGAAAGAGAGGCACAAAGGAACAATGAGTGTAAGGGGTACACCCCTACTTTAACACAAGCTTCTGGCTCCAACAACGCCGCCATCACCACCACCAAATACGAAAACCTCTTCACACAGTTTTGCAACTCCAGCATAAGATCGTGCATAATCCATTGGCTTAAAAGACTTAAACACATCATTTGAAGCTAAGTATGACTCCAAAGTAGCTAACCATGATAAATCGTTATATCTTCCGACTAGGAAGATTGACTAAGCGGGAATAGCCAGCCATGTTAGATGGGCTTTCACCATTCTTTATGAGTATGAGATCAAAAAATAGTGTTTATTAAATTTAATGAAAGGATAAGGAATTGTATTGGAACAGATTGAAAGAGTTGGTAGTTAGTTGATGATCACGAGATAACTTATTTCTCGAGTCCTTAGCATAAGATATCTTGAGTTATCTCTAGTTGATGATTGTTTGAGACAGCTTGTTTTTGCTGCAATATTTGCAAATATACATGTTGTTTTTTGGAAGTTTGTTGGAGGATTTTGAAACTCAAAGCCAATGTAATGATTGACCGTTTTTCTATTTTCTGCTTTAAATACTGCGTGGTTTGATTGGTTTGTTGAATTGATTAATTACTACTCCTTTTATTTCAACGTGACATTGTTTTTTTAATGATTGTTTGCAAATTTAACAAGTAATATTCCAATCATAGGTTTTAATAAAGGAAAGTTGTCTTCAGTTTCCTATTTTATTGAAGGGAAAAAGGATGGATTCACACCCGAACTTATATAAATGGTACGTATAGGCCCTCCGTTATACTTTGCGTCCACCTAAGCCCCATAAAACCAATATTCACCCAATTCCCTCTAAAATAAATCCTAATTAAAAGACCCAAATCTCCATAGGAGAACAACTTCAATTTGGGCTATGACAATTCGTTGGATGTGTTAAATCAAGGTGGGAATGTGATGATGAATATTGGGTTTCATCATACAGTCCATGTGAGTGAATTAAATGTTTGCACTATCAGTTTTTACTTAATTCACAAACCTTTTGACCTATGTAAAACTCAATATTTCCTATCATAAATACACAAGTTAATCTTAAAAATAAGGAAAGGAAAATAAATAAATAAATGGAAGCTAAATGTTGATGATTGTAAATGGCTAAAACATGTTAAATTTGTAACTGAAATTCACGATAATTTAATGTAAAAAGAATTTCATACCCCATGGAACTATACCCGTAGCTGGTGGGTATGGTTCCATGGGTTATGGAATTCTTTTTACAGAAAATTCTTGTGAATTTCAGTTACAAATTTAACATGTTTTAGCCATTAACAATCATCAACATTGAACTTCCATTTATTTATTTGTTGTTTCCTTTACTTTTTGTTAAGATTAACTTGTGTATTTATGGTAAGCAAGATTGAGTTTTGCATAGTTCAAAAGGTTTGTGAATTAAGTAAAAACTGACAGTGCAACATTTAATTCACTCACATGAACTGTATGATGAAATCCAATATTCATCATTCCATTCCCACCTTGATTTAACACACCCAACGAATTGTCAAAACCAAAATTGAAGTTGATCTCCAATGGAGATTCGGGTCTTTTAATGAGGATATATCTTAGAGGGAATCGGGTGGGTATTGGGTTTGATAGAATGCGTGCGTCCACTACCAGGTCCCTTGAATGAACCCAACAGATATTGCAAAGTAAATAACAATAATAACATAACACAAGCTTTTTACGTGGAAACTTCCTTGCTCAAAGGAGTAAAAGCACGACATGTTGCACAAAATTTTCAACTGTTTCACTAATATTCCTTAAGCAAAAGTGAACCCAGTTACACCCAATGTGAGAAAAAGATATTAATCTCATGACCAAGTAATCTATCTATTACTTGAAGAGTCTAAGCAGATACAACACTACTGTAACATCTCTTAACTGGAATTAACTAAGAATAAGCTAAGAAACTAGGAATAATCATTTTTGCAAATAAGTAGGGGAAACTTGGAAAATTTCCAGCTTTCAAAAGTGAGTTTTTGTCATTTTCAAACGGCCATAACTTCCAGCTTAAGAGGATTTTGGATGAGTTATTTGTATGGTTGGAAAGACCTTGGGAAAATCTTTCCAACGGAGCCGTGTTTGCACAAATTTGATGTCGTATGAGGGAGGTTTGCCTTTCGGAAGTTGGGTTGTTGGACTGAGGGAAATCCAATCTAGATTTTAGTAAGGGCAAAGTTGTCTTTTCACCCTAGTGTTGCCTATTTCATTTTAAGGGTTATTCAGGGGTAATGACAAAGTCCAAAATCAGTTTCAAAATATTAAGAACATTTAGGGCTTGGGAGAGAAAGGAAGAAAGATCAAGAATTGTCCAAGAAACGCCAAGATCGTTGCGTGGATTTCGTCGGGGGTGATCCCTATCGAGGTATCTGAGATCATTCGGTTTTGGGTCCTTTAACACACACCCCAATTTGATTCAATACAGAAAATTAGAGTTTATTTGAATGAAAATCTTGAAGTTCTTGATGAAAAGTTCTCAAGTTCTTATTGGTTGAATTATCGTTAATCTCTAGTAGGTTTGATTCATGTTTAAGGACTGTTTTCGGGTCTAACCTAACTGTTTGGGGTGTGATCCATGGAAGTTTAGGAGGTTTAGAGATGAACAACGTAGAATAAAAGTCAAAGGTCCCGTCAGATAACCCTTGGGGCGCCTGCTAGAGCCCCTTAGTGCAAGCTCTGTCTGATAGGCCTTGGCGCGCCGCGCCTCTCAAAGAGCCCTAGAAAAGGGTCTGTTTGATAGGCTTTGGTGCCCCGTGCCTCTCATAGCTCCAAGACCCCATGTAGACCCCATTCTTTCCCTAGGTTTCCGTACTAATTCCCAAGTGATGTACCTATCATTCCTAGTTGATTCCAACACTCTAAAGTACATCTAAATATCATGAAATCATCCATAAACATGATATCGTGATCCTTGAATCTATAATTAAATTCAAGGGAAGTTAAGATACAAGTCAAGGAAGTTAGAAATCAAGTTTAAAGTTAAGAAGCAAGTCAAAGTAACTTCTTAATGTTTTCAAAGACTCTTGAACAATCATTTTAAAGTTGTTTTAAGTCTCAAGATATAAGTCGAGAAAAGAGTAAAGAGTTTAGTTAAATTCTCAAAAGCTATAAGGGAACTAAGTATTCCCTAAGAGTTAAGTTTTAAAGTTAAGTAAAGAGCAAGAGTTGAGTTCATATCTCAAAAGATATAAGGGAACTAAGTATTCCCTAAAGGTTTATAAATGTTTCACATTTAAGTTAAAAGGAAACCAAGAGTTCCAAAAGGGTGTTGAACTAAAATGGGAACATTGATTCCAAATGGGAGCTTTTCAAAAGCTAAAAGGGTTCTGTAAATTATCTCAACCTAAAGGAGGGAAGTTTATTAAAAGTATGAGCTAAATTATGTTTTAGAACTAGTAATTGAGAACCAATGTGGGGATGAGAGTTAATATTAACTCAAGTCACCATGTAAACCATGAAGCCATCATGGGAAGTGACGGGTCATTCTTTTTAGATAATCACGTAAGGAAATCTAGTGGATCTACTAAGCTAAGTAAGGTCTTATACCTATGGAAAGTATAGGACAATTATGGAAGTGTGGTCAAGATGATGTATCACCACTTAGGCTCATAGTGGTGGTTGTCGGTTAGAGAAACTTTCACAAAAATTATATTACTTTCATGTGTAAGTAAAGTTGAATTAATTATTGTTTTATCTTTAAGGAACTAAGTGTTTTCACTGTTTAAGTAGTTATATATATATATATATATATATGTGTGTGTGTGTGTGTTTGTGTGTGTGTGTGTGTGTGTGTGTGTTTATTGCTTTTGATTGAGTTTTTATTTTGTGACTCAAGTAGAGACAAGGTAAGTTCGTCTTTAATCCATTTCAAGCTTTATAAATGTGTTTAGCATTCTAACTCTCATACTCGTACATTAAATGTAATGATGTCATTTGGCCTACATCATTTCATGATGCAGATGCAGGTAACCAAGATCAGCACACAGCGCACTTTTAATCCTGTCGGGTATTCCAGAGTTAGTTGGTGAGCCTCCTTGCATTTCAGAAGACATCCTTTTTTTTTTCTAATTTAGACCATAAGGATGTTGTGGAGTCTGTCCCAACATCCATCTCAGTCAGTTTAAAGTCTTCATAGACAATGTAGTAGTTCAGTTTTGGAGTCTTCTTTATCTTATACTTCGTATGTTACAATATTGAGATTTAAGTGCAATTTTGTCCAAGACAAGTTATTAAGTTATCTTATGAGATGCCTTTAATTCTTTATTTGAGTTTAGCATAGTCTTCTGTTGAGTTAAGTAAGCCAGGTCAAGGGTTCGCTCAAGACCAACAATGATCGTTGGGTGCCGGCCAGGTCCACGGTGTAGGCTTCGGGCATGACAAACTTTGTATTAGAGCACAGAGTTCAAGAGTCCTAGGGAGTCTATGAAGTCGTGTCTATAGAGTCTTAGTCATTGGTGTGAAGCGCACCACATCTATGATTATGAGGCTACAACATTTAGGAATGTTTCACTTCCTTCATATTCTTTTTGTGCGTTAGAGTTTATCTCGATAAGTCTCTCTCTAATTTGTGCTTAAGCGTATTTTCTAATTTATCATGCCTCCACAAATAGCAGTGAGAGGTCGACCATCCCGAAGAAATGTTGAGGAACAAGAGGTCCTAAATGCACCGGATGTGCAACCCCAAGGAGATGTTACAAATTCCAAATTCCGGAAAGCTATCCGGATGTTAAGTCAAGTACTAACCAACCAAGTCAGGAAACAGAGATAATCTCTACAAGAAGGTGCTGACACCTCGAGGGTTCGTGAGTTTCTGAGAATGAATCCTCCTAGTTTCACCATGTCAAGCACTACTGAGGATCCAAAAAACTTTGTGGAAGAGTTGAAGAAAGTGTTTGAGGTAATGCATGTGGTTGATGTTGAGAGGGTCGAATTGGCTGCATACCAACTGATGAGTGTGGCTAGAACTTGGTTCGACCAATGGAAGAAAGGTATAGCTGAGGATGCACCATATCCAAGTTGGGCTTGATTCAAAAAAGCCTTCTTGGAGAGGTTCTTTCCTCGAGAACTGAAGGAAGCGAAGGTACAAGAGTTCCTCACTTTGAAACAAGACTTCATGAGTATTCATGAGTATGGGTTGAAGTTCACCCAGCTGTCTCTCTATGCTCCGGAGATGGTGAAGGACATGAGGAGCAAAATGAGCCTGTTTGTTGTCGGGTTGGGTCGTGCTTCAAGCAAAGAAGGTAGGGATGCAATGTTGATTGGTGACATTGACAAATCAATGTATATGGTCTATGTGAAACAAGTTGAATAGGAGAATATGAGGACTGAGAAGAATACAGAAATAAGAAAATGACGACTAAAATGAGTCTGGGCAGCAAAAAGGTCGTTCAAGTCGACCACCATTTAAGAAATCAAAAGGGCATGCACCATCATCTGCTAGTGCACCTGCGCCCAGAAGCAGAGGTGAGTATAATGGCCGGAATTTACAGAACATCAAGGCTAGACCAGCCCAATCCCAAGGTAGTGTGGCACAAGGAGGTAGTATGCTTTCTGCATGTGGTAAATGTGGTAGAACCCACCCTGATAGATGTCGTGATGTCCATACAGGTTGTTTCAATTGTGGTCAAGAGGGTCACTTCATGAGAGAGTGTGCTAAGAATAAGCAAGGTGGTGGAAATCCGTGAAATAGAGCTCAATCTTCATCAATTGCTCCACCAGATAGGGTTGTACCTAGAGAAGCCACTTCTTGTACTGGTGGAGGGGCAAACTGTCTCTATACAATCACTAGCCGCCAAGAGCAAGATAACTCTCCAGATGTTGTTACGGGTATGATCAAAGTCTTTACTTTCAATGTTTATGCTTTGTTAGACCTAGGAGAAAGTTTATCTTTTGTAACCCGTTATGTTGCAAACCAGTTTGAGATTCTTCGTGAAAAGCTTTGTGAAACCTTTTGTGTTTCTTCACTTGTTGGGGAGTCTATTCTAGCAGAAAGGGTCTATTATGATTGTCCTATTTCCATCAATCACAAGAACACCATGGATGATCTAGTAGAATTGGACATGGTATATTTTGATGTCATTCTAGATATGGACTGACTCCATGTATGTTGTGCATCAATAGATTGCAGAAATTGATTTATTAAGCTTCAAATTCCAAATGAGCCAGTCATAGAGTGGACTACTAGTTCAGCAATGACTAAGGGTCGTTTCATTTCATACCTTAAGGCGAGGAAGTTAGTCTTAAAGGGTTGTATATATCACTTAGTCTGTGTTAATGACTCAAGTGTTGAGGTACCTTCCCTTCAGTCAGTGAGTTTCGAGAAGTCTTTCATGATAATTTACCCGGAGTCCTTCCGAAAGATAGATAAACTTTGGAATAGACATCATCTTTCATACTCATCTATCTCTATTACTCCATACAGAATGGCACCATTAGAGTTAAAAGAGCTAAAAGAATAACTGAAAGATTTGTTAGATAAAGGCTTCATTCGACCAAGTGCCTCACCTTGGGGCGCTCATGTCTTGTTTCTTAGGAAGAAGGATGGGTCCCTTAGGATGTGTATAGACTACCACCAATTAAATAAGATGACCATCAAGAATAATTATCCTCTCCGAAGGAATGATCTTTTTTATCAACTTCAGCATGTTTCTTGTTTTTCCAAGATTGACCTCAGGTCAGGCTATCATCAGTTAAAAGTAAGGGAATGTGATATTCCAAAGACAGCTTTTAGAACAAGGCATGGACATTATGAATTTTTGGTTATGTCGTTTGTCTTGACGAATGCACCTGCAACATTCATGAATCTTATTAATAGAGTTTTCAAACCTTATATAGATATGTTTGTCATCGTCTTCACTGATGACATACTGATTTATTCAAGGAATGAAGAAGATCATGCGAGTCACCTAAGGATTGTTCATTAGACGTTGAGAGATAAGGAGCTACATGCCAAGTTCTCCAAGTGTGAGTTTTGGCTTAAGTTTGTGGCATTATTGGGCCACATAGTTTCTGGTGATGGGATCAGAGTAGACATTCAAAAGATGGAAGTAGTTTAGAATTGGCCTAGACCCACATCTCCAGCATATATAAGGAGTTTCTTGGGCTTGGCTGGCTATTATTTGGGATTTGTTGAAGGATGCTCATCTATCTCTTGTCCTTTGACCAAGCTAACTCAAAAGACGGTCAAGTTTCAATGGTCTGAATCTTGTGAGAAAATCTTTCAGGAGTTGAAAAAGAGATTGACTACCGCTTCGGTTTTGACCTTACCAGAGGGTACTCAAGGCTTTGTAGTTTTTGTGATGCATCAAGAGTTGGCTTGGGTTGTGTGTTGATTCAAAATGGTAAGGTTATAGCATATGCCTCCAGACAGTTGAAGATTCATGAGAAGAATTATCCAACTCATGATTTAGAATTGGCTACAATGGTGTTTTATCTTTAGATATGGCGTCACTACTTGTATGGTGTTCATGTTTATATATTCACTGATCACAAGAGCATCCAATATGTGATCACTCAGAAAGAACTCAACCTCGGATATAGAAGGTGGTTGGAATTACTCAAGAATTATTACATGAGTATTCTTTACAACCCAGGTAACACTAATGTGGTTGTTGATACCTTAAGAAGGTTGTCCATGGGAAGTACTTTCCATCAAAGAAGGGAAGAGAGAGTTAGCTAAAGATGTGCGCAGACTTGAATGTATGGGAGTCAGAATTATGGATTCCACAGAAGGAGGCATAGTGGTGACCAATGGGTATGAATCATCATTAGTGTCAAAGGTGAAAGAGAAGCTAGATCAAGACCCTATTTTGCTTAATTTGAAGGCAAGTGTCCATAAGCAAAGAGTATTGGCTTTTGAACAAGAGGGAGATGGTGTGCTGAAGTACCATGGCAGATTTTATGTACCTAAGGTGGATGGACTCCAATAGAGGATCTTGGAGGGGGCGCATAGCTCCAGATATTCCATTCATTCGGTTTCCATCAATATGTACCATGATGTCAGAGAGGTATTCTGGTGGGAAGGTATAAAGAAGGATATTTCTGAGTTTGTTGCCAAGTGTTCAAATTGACATCAAGTGAAAGTGGAACACCAAAGGCCTGGAGATTTAGATCAGAATATAGAACTTTTGGAATGGAAGTGGACGATGATTAATATGGACTTCATCACAGGCTTGGCAAAATCTCGAAGGCAACATGATTCTATTTAGGTGATTGTCGACAGAATGACAAAGTCAACCCATTTCTTGCCGGTAAATACTACTTATTCGGCCGAGGATTATGCTAAGTTGTACCTTCAAGAAGTGGTAAGAATTCATTCTGGTCTCAATTATTTCAGATAGAGGTGCATAATTTACTACACAATTCTGCAAATATTTGTAGAATGGTTTGGGTTCAAACGTGAATTTGAGTACTGCTTTTCATCCTCAGACAGATGGACAAGCAGAGCGTACTATACCGATCTTAGAAGATATGTTGATAGCTTGTGTGATCGACTTCAAGGGAAATTGGGATGATCGTATACCTCTCATTGAGTTCACTTATAACAATAGTTACCATTCGAGCATCCAAATGGCTCCAAATGAAGCTTTTTATGGGAAAAGATGCAGATCTCGTATTGGGTGGTTCGAAGTTTTTGAATAAGGTTTTATTGGACCAGATCTAGTTCACTAAGCTATGGAGAAGGTGAAAGTGATTTAAGAAAGATTGAACACAGCACAAAGTCGCCACAAGTCCTACACCAATGTTAGGAGAAAGCCATAAGAGTTTGAGGTAGATGATTGGGTGTATCTTAAGGTCTCACCCATGAAGGGTGTTATGAGATTTTGTAAGAAGGGGAAACTTAGTCCCTGGTATATAGGTCCTTACAGAATCTCCAAGAGAGGGTAATGTAGCTAATGATTTGGAGCTACCCCAAGAGTTAGCAACGGTTCATCCGGTATTTCATATTTCTATGTTGAAGAAGTGCTTGGGTGATCCTTCATTGATTGTACCAACTGAGAATGTTGGGATTAGATATAATTTATCCTAAGAAGAAGTTCCGATTTAGATATTGGATCGTCAAGTCCGCAAGTTGAGGACAAACGAAGTTGTATCAATCAAGGTCTTTGGAGGAACCAATTCGTTGAAGAGGCGACTTGGGAAGCTGAGGAGGATATGAAGAAGATATATCAACATCTCTTTGAATCTGGAGAAAATGAATATCAAGGTACTAAATTCTCTTCTTAGCACTTTATAAGGCTATGCATAAGCATGTTATTACTTGCTTTTGTGTATTGAGTGCTGAAATGATTTTTATTACCCTTAGCTTTGTGAAAGAATTCTCATTCAAGGACGAATGTTCCCAAAGGGGAGATAATGTAAAATCTCGTAAATGTAATTAACCAAGAATAATCTAAGAAACCAAGAATAATCATTTTTTGAAATAATTAGGGAAATCTGGAAATTTTCCAGCTTTCAAAAGAGAGTTTTTGCCATTTTCAAACAGCCATAACTTCCAGCTCAGGAGATGTTTGGATGAGTTCTTTATATGGTTGGAAATACCTTGGGAAGATCTTTCCAATGGCGCTGAGTTTGCACAAATCCATTGTCGTATGAGGGATATATGTCTTTCAGAAATAGGGTTGTTAGACTGAGAAAAGTCCAATTCGGATTTTAGTAAGGGAAAAGTTATCTTTTCACCCTATATTACCTTATTCGTTTTAAGGGTTATTTAGGGGTGAATGCCAAGACCCAAATGAATTTTACAAATATTAAGAACGCTTAGGGCTTTGGAGAATAGAGAAAAGAAGAAGAAGGTCAAGAACTATCCAAGAAATGCAAAGATCATTGTATGGATTTCGTCGGGTTGGATCCCTATCGAGGTATGTGAGGTCATTCGAAATTGGGTCCTTTAAACCACACCCCAATTAGATTCAATACAGAAAATTTGTTTATTTGAATGAAAATCTTGAAGTTCTTGATGAAAAGTTGTGAAGTTCTTGTTGGTTGAATTGTAGTTGATCTCTAGTAGGTTTGATTCACGTTTATGGGCTGTTTTTGGACCTAATATATTGTTTAATGGGTATTTAGGGATCCTAAGTGTTTGGGGTGGGATCCATGGAAGTTTAGGAGGTTTAGAGATGAACAACGGATAATAAAAGTCAAAGGTCCCGTCAGATAACCCTTGGGCGCCGTGTCTGCCATAGCCTCTCATGGTAGACACTGTCTGATAGGCCCTGGCGCACCGCGCCTCTCAAATCACCCTAGACAAGGGTCTGTCTGAAAGGCCTTGGTACCCGGCGCCTCTCAAAGCGCCAAGACCCCCTTTAGACCCCGTTCTTTCCCTATTTTTCCGTACTAGTTTCTAAGTGACGTACCTATCATTACTAGTTGATTCCAACACTTTACAGTACATCAAAACATCATGAAATCATCCGTAAACATGAGATCGTGATCCTTGAATCCATAATTCAATTCAAGGAAAGTTAAGATCAAAGTCATGGAAGTTAGGAGTCAAGTTTAAAAGTTAAGAAGCAAGTCAAAGTAAGTTCATAAAGTTTTCAAAAACTCTTAAACAATCATTTTAAAGTTGTTTTAAGGCACAAGATACAAGTCGAACAAAGAGTAAGGAGTTGAGTTAAATTCTCAAAAGCTATAAGGGAAATAAGTATTCCGTAAGAGTTAAGTTTCAAGTTAAGTAAAGAGCAAGAGCTGAGTTCATTTCTCAAAAGCTATAAGGGAACTAAGTATTCCCTAAAGGTTTATAAATGTTTCACATGTAAGTTAAAAGGAAACGAAGAGTTCCAAAAGTTGAGTTCATTTGTCAAAAGCTATAAGGGAACTAAGTATTCCCTAAAAGTTTATAAATGTTTTACATTTAAGTTAAAAGGAAATTAAGATTTCTAAAAGATTTTTGAACTAAAAGGGGAACATTGATTCCAAAAAAGAGCTTTTAGAAAGCGAAAAGGGTTCAGTAAATTATCTCAATCCAAAGGAGGGAAGTTTAATTATAAGTATGATCTAAAGAGTGTTTTGGCAGTAGTATTGAGCACCGATGTGGGGATGAGAGTTAATATTAACTCAAGTCTCCATGTAAACCATGAAGCCATCATGGGAATTGACGGGACATTCTTTTTAGATGATCACGTAAGAAAATCTATTGGATCCACTAAGATATTTAAGGTGTTATACTTATGGCAAGTTATAGGATAGTTTTGGCAGCGTGGGCAAGACGTTGTATCACTACTTAGGCTCATAGTGGTGGTTGTCGGTTATAGAAACTTCCACATAAATTATTTTACTTTCATATATATGTAAAGTTGAGTTTATATATATATATATATATTGCAAATGCCCTTTATTGCTTTATATTGAGTTATTATTTTGTGAGTCAAGTAGAGCCAAGGTAATTTCATACTTAATCCATTTCAAGCTTTATAGATGTGTTTAGCATTCCAACTCGCATACTCGTACATTCAATTTACTGATGTCAGTTGGTTTGCATCGTTTCATGATGCAAAATCATATAACAATGATCAGCACGTAGCGGACCGTTGATCCAGTCGAGCATTCCAGAGTTAGTTGGTGAGCCTTATTGCAATCCAAAGGACATCCTTTTTATTGCTTTTCTAGTTCAGACCATTCGGATGTTGTGGGGTCTGTCCAACATCCATCTTAGTCAGTTTAGAGGCTTCATAGACAATGTAGTAGTTCAGTTTTGGAGTCTCTTTTATTGTATATTTCGTATGTTACAGTATTGAGACTTAAGTGCCATTTTGTCCAAGACAAGTTATTAAGTTATCTTATGAGAATGGATTTATTTCTTTATCTGAGTTTAGCATAGTTTTCCGCTGAGTTAAGCAAGCAAGATCAAGGGTTCGCTCAAGACCAGCAATGGTCGTTGGGTGCCGTCCACGTCTAGGAAGTAGGCTCCAGGCCTGACAAATGCCCACTAAGCTAGCACCCTTAGATAACTTAGAATCTTTCTAAGCAGATAGAACACCTCACACTACTCTAGATGATTTAGAATTTCCCTGGACAGATACAACACTGCCCACTAAATCAGTTACCTTCAACTTATTTAGAATGTAGTACCAAACACTTATCTGAGTCCTTTATAGATTTAGGATCTGATTTACAATATATGTTCAGAAGAATAAATCCTAAGACAAATAAGCTTGCAGCTCTATTTTGTTCGAGTTTGATCTTGAGGATGAATCTTCACTTTTTGATTAGCCTTTGTAAGAGTTCTTGAGATCTTTTTCAAGTTGCAAAAACTAAGGTTGTGACTATTGGACAGTAGGTAAATGAATAATAGTCACAACCATTGAGACCACGCTATTGGTCAAGGTGTCTGTCCTTTCTGCCACAGTTGGAGACTGTGCACCAACCAACTGTACTTTTTCCAGTTTTGCAGTGAGGAGTATGTCGCACCAAGGACCAGGTCCTTTTACAAGGTCCCTGGGTTTGTCAAGTCACCAGTTGATGAATTTGCACCAACGACTTTTACCTTTTCAAACCTGGTAGTAGAGAAAATATATCGTACCATGGACCAGGTCCCTTCAGAAGGTCCTAGATTTATAAAATCATTAAAACTACAAATAAAATTTTCACCCTTTTTGATGATGACAAACCATACACTGGTGCCTGCATTTTTCTTCCCCCTGTCGAGTAGACACTCTCCCTATTCATTTTTTGTTTCCTTCCCACCTGTCGGTCACATCTTGCTCGCAATCACCAACCTAAGCACCATCTGAACCCCCCCCCCTAATTGATTCCCCCTTTTGGCATCATAAAAAAGTAGTGAAGTAAACCAACAAAACAAGTAAGATTGATAAGCAAGATCACAATAAAAAAGAACACCAAAATTGTTGTTAAGACAGGAGGCAACAAACAGGATCCCATTTCATAAGAACAAGAGTTAACATTCACTACATTTAAATTAAACTGATATATGAGAACCCCATACACTGTCCACACAAAAAGAAGACACATGAAGGACTATGAGCAAGGAGCTGGATGAGAGAGGGAGTTGATAACAGGAGTAAGCCTAGAGTTTGTTGCATCATTATCCTTGATCATCTACTCCTAAAGACCAGCAACCTTTGTTATGAGATCATCATTCTTCTTTTGTATCTCCTTAACAACCGAGTACCAGATCCCTCTGTTTGTGCTTTGAGCAATTCGGCCTTTAGAAGAGCGATTTTAACATCTTCGCTGCTCACAGGCACAGTCATCTCCTCCACTTCATGCTTCAAATGGTTTTGTTCAATAACAACTTAGATATCTTGCTCAGAGGACCAGCTTTTCCTTTAATGCACTCACATTTGATTAGAGTAGTCAGACTAAAATCTTGTTTGGATTTACCAATCTTACCTGTCCCCACATGAATGTGAAGGTTGTGACACACTTTCGTCAAAAAGTAGCCATACCCCATGCCATGTTTGCCCTTGCGTTCAATTACTATTTTGTACAAGTTCTCCAATATGAGAACCGGAAGATGTATTGGCTAAAACTTGCTCAGTGTCTTGATTAGGTATGGATCATTTATTGTAGAAATAATCTCTTTTATATCCGAGGAAGGAGGACTTTGTTAACGAACATGAATAACAACAGATACTCTAATTTCATGTGCTTTTTCTAAACCCCAGCACGACGAGTATTAGGGATCATGGAATATTCCTTCAAAAACTCTATGGTGCAGGTTTTTTCCAACCAATGACCTGACCCCTCCTCTCGGTACATCGAGGATTTGACCCAACACTGGAAGTGATGCTGCTATCCTCTGCAAATTCTATGTTGTAATAAAATTCTCGGACTTTTTCCTCATGTGGAACAAGTGATTTGGTTGGAAACAGTTGGAACCAAGACTGAATTTCTACCAGATCATGCAAGGAGTTCATTCCTGGTTTATGGATAATGTCCATGTCGAACACCGTGACACCCAGAATATTTTGTACATGCAGATTGTCGATGATAGGGTGCTTGATTCATGTATGATCCTCCTGATTCCATGTGGGACCAGGTCCCACTTCAGAGATTTGTTGGTCATCAGGAGAGATTTCTCTCTACCTCTTTGATGTCTCCCTTTTCTTTTGTGAATAATTTCGCTTTCCCTTCTCTGAAACAACACTTTTCCCCACAAAAGTCTTATATTTTCTTTTGCTCTTTCCCTTACGATCCTTCTTCGATAGTTTTTTGCATTTTTATCTTCAGAGAATTCTCTCACACACTCTTTTTTAGAACCTTTTCCAGAGACTTCCACTACATTATCAACAGACACTTCAAAAGCTGCCTCACCAAATTTTCTTTTCCTTTGGTTCTAAGCAGCAGTTAACTCGTTGGACTTTATATCATCACATATGAGATTTTGAGTAACTGCTCTGCTGGAGGCTCTCCTTATAGGTGTGTCTTCAATCATCTTCTCCTTCCCTTTTGCGGATGTCGGAACCATTATTCTTTGAACCATCCATTTGAGAGGACAATTATCCTAATTAGTGTTAGTAGAATCGGATGAAGGGTGTCCACCGATCAAAATAGATTGGTCAAACATCAGTTGAGATCCATGTAGCAACTCTTTCATTCCCTGGTCATCTTCTTCATTCAACAGTTCTTCCCTTATACAAGATAAGTTTTCCACAACTAAGTTCTCACTAGCAGCAAGAATATTTTACTTTGATAACTTAGTCTTAGGAAGGTCTACCTCAAAAAGATTATCAGAGAAAACCTTAGAAAAAGGACTAGGTTGGTACGAGGGTGCTGGGTTATTGAGGTTGAAGGCAGAAAAGCGTTAGGAGAACTCGTAGTACAAATGTGGACCGGAGAAATGGTCGACATTCAAGACGGAGACATCGCATTATAATAGGTGTAAAATGCCACTGGGTCCATCTCGTTTAGAGATTATAGCATTTTCTTTGAAGAGGATGGAGATTGAGACATGTTGTTTTAGAACAGAAACTAAAAGACTAGATAGAAAATTAGATACATAGACAAATAGGGTTTTGACGGAAGACATAAAGACAAGGATTATGAAATGTAAGGAAATGGAGTGAAGCAAAGTCTGTATAAATGAACTTGAAACGATGTGTTAGGTCCCTGAATAGACGTGTTGCTTGGACTGAAAGAGATGGGACAACGGTCAGAAGATCCGATGAGTGAGATGTAGAGATCTCGACGGTCTTATTAGACAAATTAAAATAAATTTAAAGAGTGTTAACCTTGGGAGGGACAACGTCCTCAATTGTAAATGAGATATAATTATTGAATGGTTCTGGCCATTCTCTGCTTCTGCGCTTTCCATGGGTGTATACCTGCAACAGGTACAGAGATGCTCTCACTTAAACAATGCATTACAAGCTATAAGTATACATGCCCTCCAGATCATAGCCAAAACAAGGATTGGAGGCCTCTTGATGAGATTAGGTTAGTGCATGTTCATCATTCCCAACTTCAGTCTGCTGCTCTCAAATTGATCCTTGCTGAGAGCTTTGGTAAAGATATTTGCAATCTGATCTTCAGTCCTGCAGTACTTCATGATGATGTTCCCTTTCTCACCATTATCTCTCACAAAGGTGATGTCTGACATCAATGTATTTTGTTTTTTTGTGTTGGACTGGATTTTTTCCCATGTTGACTGATCTGGTATTGTCACACATGAGAGGAATAGTGTTGATGTGGACTCTGAAATCCTTAAGTTGTTGCTTGAACAAAGAAGTTGGGCACAACAGTAGGCGACAACTACATATTCATCCTTTGCTGTTGAGAAAGCTATTGACTTTTTATTCTAGGTTCCCAAAGAGATGAATGAGGATCCAAGGAAATGTGCCATTGCAGATGAACTCTTTCTGTCCACTTGATACCCTGCAAAATCAGCATTTGCATATCCTACCAGTTCAAAAGAGTCACTTGAAGGATAAAAAAGGACTAGGTCCCCTGTTTTCTTAGATACCTCAGGATCCGCTTAACTTCCTTTTGATGTGATACCCCGGGCATGCTTGGAAACCTGCACATATTCCAAGGCTGAAAACAATGTTCAGTCTGCTTGTTTTCAAATACAATACAGATCTAATTATGCCTCCGTATATGGTTTGATTCACCAATGTATCAGCCTCATCTGCTCCGATTTTTGAGTTTATACCCATGGGGGTATTAATATTCTTAGAATCCACCATATCAAACTTTTTGAGCAGCTCCTTTGTGTACTTATCCTGAATAATTGAGGTGCTGCTAGAGGTTTACTTGATCTGTAGACCCAAGAAGAAGTTAAATTCTCCCATCATGCTCATCTCGAATTCATTTTCCATGAGAGTGGCAAATATTTCACATTGATGTTCATAGGTAGCTCCAAAGATGATATTATCCACATACACATGGATGATGAGCAGTTCTTGTTCTCTTTTCATCAAAAACAAGGTGTGTCAATTTTGACCCTTTTGAAACCATTCTTTAGTACAATTTTGACAACCTTTCATACCAGGCTCTAGGTGCCTACTACAGTCCATACAAGGCTTTGTTGAGTTTGAACACATGATTTGGAAGATTAACGTCCTCAAATATAGGTGGTTGTTTAACGTATACTTCTTCCTTTAGATCCCCATTCAAAAAGGCACTTTTGACATCCATCTAGAATAACTTGAAACCCATGAATGCTGCAAATGCTATCAGGATTTTGATGGCCTCAATTCTAGTAACTGGGGCAAATGTCTTGTCATAGTCGACACCTTCTTCCTGATCATACCCTTGAACAACGAGTCTGTACTTGTTTCTAGTGATAACCCCACTCTCATCAAGCTTATTTTTGAACACCCATTTCGTCCCTATGATGCTTCTCTCAGCAAGTCTTCGTACCAAGAACCACATATTGCTTCGCTCAAACTGATGTAATTCATCTTCCATAGAGTTTACCCAGTCAGCATCCATCAGGGCTTCTTTCACATTTTTAGGCTCAATAGTAAAAATGAAGGCTTAGAATGCAACCAAATTCCTTGTTTTTGACCTTGTTTGCATTCCTGCATTTATTGGAGAAATGTGATTTTCAAGGGGGTGAGATGAACTATGCTTCCATCTGGATCTAGAACCTAGGGGTTGTGGTTGATCCATTTGTTCTTCTTCATCTTCAAAATCATCATCCTCAAGAGGATGAGTTTACTTTTGACTTGCATCATTTGAAGGACCAGGTCTCATAGAAGGATGGTCATCCTCCTTCAACGTCTCAAATGGACTAAGATCAGCAACATCGAAGTCCAGATTCACCTCATCTTCAGACCCATTAACTTCATTGTCTTGTAACATGAATAGCTCCACCAGATCATCATCATTTTTCATATCTGTGTTCTTCAAATCACCACTTTCATTAAAGACCACATGAATACTTTTTTTAGTACATAACGTTCTTTTGTTGAAAACTCTATATGCCTTGCTTGAAGATAAGTATCCCACAAAAATACCTTCATCGGTTACAGGATCGAACTTACCCAAATCATCCTTGCCATTATTTAGCACAAATCACTTGCACCCAAAAGGCCTTAGGTAACATAGCTTTTGTTTCTTGTCGTTGAGTAGCTTATAGGGTGTTTTGTTCAGGAGATACATGATCAAACATCCATTGGTCACATAGCAAATAGTGCTGACTACCTCAACCCAAAAGTTTTGAGGGAGATTTGACTCAATGTGCATGGTTCTGGCCATATCTAACAGTGTTATGTTCTTGCTTTCCACCACATCATTTTGTTGAGGTGTTCTGGGAACTGAGAAGTTATAATTGATACCATTTTCTGCACATAAGTCATCGAGCTTCGCATTTTCACACTTAGTTCCATGGTCGCACTTGATCCCAGTAATAAAGTAGTTGAGCTTAGTTTGAATCAGTTTGAAAAAGATGATTAGCACATCAGTGGTCTCAGACTTTAACTTGAGAAACATAGTACACGTGAATCTTGAGTAGTCATCCACGACCACCAAGATGTACTTCTTTTCGCTTTAACTCTGGATTTTCACATGTCCATAAAAATCCATATATATTAACTTAAGGAACCTTCAAGAGCTGACCTGCTTGTTTGATTTGAATGAGGATTTGGTTTGTTTCCCTTTAACACATGCATCACACACTAAACTGTAACTGAACTTCTACTTTGGCAGACGACGGACCAGGTCCCTAGAAACTAACTTGTTTAGTAAAGAATAGCTCACATGACCTAGCCTCCTACGCCACAAGTCAACACTTTCACTTTGAGCACTTAGGCTTGTACGATCGTCTCCATGATCTATTTCTAGGTTTGCCACATACATGTTTTTCCTCATTCTGGGCATCAGAATCACCCTTTTTTGTAGAAAAACAGGTGACAATGCATTTTTCCGACAGAAACTTGACTTTATTTCCCTTATAACATATCTGGGAAACACTGAGAAGATAGTATTTTAACCCACTCACATAGCACACATTTTCAATGGAATCTTCAAGAGATTTTCCAACTCTTCCAACTCTGAGAATATACCCCTTCTTTCCATCGCCAAAAGAGACACATCCACCTTGAAGTGCCTTGAGTGAAGGAAGTTTTTGGTGTTTCTAGCCATATGTTTCGAGTATCCACTGTCCATATACTAGCACTTGCTGCTACTTTCTTCATTCACCTGCAACAGATATGACTTGTTAAACTTGGGATCCCACTTCAATCTGAGTTCCCAGTAAACTGACAAAGGAGTAATGTGAGTGTTTTTTGCCCAATGAGACATATTTATTTTTATTTATATTTGAGGCTATACGAACAAGACCAGGTCCCTTATTTTAAGCAGTATTCTATCTAGAAGGTTTAACAGTGGGATCAGGTCCCCCTTGTTGAGCCCTTTTCTGTCCAGTATAGACAGAGAATTTCTCTTGTGAGGCCTTGTAGGTAGGACAGTTCTCTTCTAGATGGCCATTTTTTACCACAATAAAGACAAAATAAATTCTCTGGAACATATACATATTTGTTGTGGGGGGTGTAGGGAGGAGTAATCTTCAGACTGCCCAACCCCTTTTTGGTATAGTTGCTTTGACTTGTAATGTTTGAGAGAAGTTTAGTGGAGCTTGTCCATTATAGATAAATTTCAAGTTCTTTCTTAAAAAGGACCAGCTCCGTCTCCATTTGATCATTTCATTCCAGGTCTAGGGAAAGTCTGGTATCAGCAGTATTCATATTGCTTTCTAACTCTTCTTGTCGATTAGTAGCTTCCCCCTTTCTTTTTCTAGATTTCTCAATCATTAGAACCAGCTGCTCCATAAGTTCTAGTTTGTTCAGATTCTAGAACCATCACTTGTTCCTCAAGAACTGACATATGAATCACCATCACCCCCTTATCTTTATTTAGACTATCAAGATTGTTGTTCGTAGAGTCCTTCTCAATGATTAGCTCTATAACATAGTCGATCAAGACTTTTGCTAGGTTCTTCAACCTTCGAACATATGAAGTATTTAAGTTTTACTTAATGTCAAAGAGGGTTACCTCTTAGTCATCGTCCTCATTGTTTGATTTCACCATGAAATAAAATAGCTCATCAAATATGTTTTCATCATCTTGAACAACTACCATGGATGCATCATCAGGGAATTCTTATTCTCCTGAGTCACATGAAAAGTCTCCTCATACAATAAGAGCTTTCTTCACGACTTGGTCAGCTGTTACTTTTCTTGCATTTTTATTAAGTACTGGGTTTCTCCTTCTGTCCTTTTCGCCTCCAGGCCAATGTAACTCTTTGTTTTCAGCTTTAGCCATCGGATAACTCTCTCATTAAGATCCAAGCCTTTCTGCACTTGTGACAGATGTTACTTGTAGTTGCAGTTCGAGGAAGATTTCCCCCTTTCCTGAACCCTCAATGTTTTCTCACAATTTTATGAAATATCTTGGTGAGATAGGCCATGTCATCCTCTTCACTAGAGGCTTCATCAAATGAAATTTTGAGGACCAGTGACTTGTCCTTTTTGGCTTCTTTCTTTGAGATGTCTTGATTTGTGTTCATCTCATGGGATTTAAGATTTGCAATGAGAGAATCCATTGTCAAGACTTTTAGATCCTTATCCTCACTAATAGAATCTACTTTGCTTGGCCATGACATGGGAAGGATTCGAAGCACTTTCCTCACATGCTTGCTGGTGCATATAGCTTCACCCCAACTTCGTACCTCATTGGTTATGGAGGAGAGTTTTCTATGCATATCATGAATAGATTTTCCCTCTTTCATTGTGAAATTCTCATATTAGGTGGTCAACGTGTCGACCTTTGATTCCTTCACCTTCTCTGTGCCCTCATGTACAATACTCAGATAGTCCAAGATTTCTTTTGTTGATTCACATGCAGAAATCCGGTTATATTCTTCAACACCAACCCCACACACTAGAAACTTCTTTGCTTTGTATCTTTTCTCAATCTTCTTTCTGTCCACTTCATTGTATTGTTGTCGATTCTACAGAACAACTTTTATTATTCACCATCTTTAACTTCAACAGTTGGAATGAAGTTCTATCTAACACTATCACCCATAGTTTTACGTCGTTAGCCATAAAATAATCGTGCATCCTTGTTTTCCACCAGCTATAGAAGTTGCCATTGAAATGTCTAGTCGTGTTGATGATTGTCCCTCTTCTAGGTTCAAGGGATCATCCATTATTTAATAAGAGTATCTCTATTGGTCTTAACCATCTAGAGAGCACCTGCTCTGGTACCAATTGATAGAATGTGTGCGTCCCCTACCAGTCAACGGACCAGGTCACTTGAGTGAACCCAAAAAAATATTGCAAAGTAAATGACAATAATAACACAACACAAACAGTTTACATGGAAACCTCCTTTCTCAATTTAATTTACTCAATTATATCTTTTTCTGTTTCAAGCATGTGAAATTCTCTTCTGATATATGTGGTGGTGAAATTTGAATACATGACCTCTATTTGTTATCACCTCATAATCTAAGAATTTAATTAGTTAGAGAAAATATACAATTATTTACTTATTTATGTTTTAAACATTCAGAAATTGAAATCCAGTCTGCTAGACTAATTAATTAAATCAAATAGGCAACGGAAGACAACTTTCCGTTATTAAAGCCTATGATTGGAATATTACTAATCAAATTTGCAAACTAGCATTGTCTGACACAATAAGCACAGACAGATTTAGAATTTAAATTTGATAAGTTTGATCTTTGAATTTCTTAGAGTTGAACTCGATACACTTCAAACATATGTGTTCATTTAATTTTTTTTTACATTTTGATGGACTCGTACATAAAACACATTAATATATGTAGTCCGGATAAACACATTGTTGATGGCTACATCCACTACTAGTTTGAAGTACATAGGATATAACTAGGGTGCGAAATAAGAGAAACATAGCATAGAGCGGACTTGGGAGGGGCAAGATTGGTGCACGAGGCTGGGAATGACCCTTTTGGATTTGAGGTTTAAGAGCATATCCAAGAGTGGGAGGTGACTCAATTGTACAACATTTGTCGTGCTTAGGCCGCTTCTTCTCCTGCCTATTGAAAGAGTCCACAACTTGCCTTAGTAAGTCTCAAAACCTACCTCTTTAGTAGGTGGTTCACTACTAATGCGAAGGAAAGGCTACATAAATCAAAGGAGATACTATGAGTCCCTCTACCCCATGTTAGAATGTACAAGTCCACATGTAATCACAGGAGAAGGTCCCTTGACAATATTAAAGTGCGGAAAATAAATAGCACAATGTAAATCACGAACAAGAGTTCACGTGAAAACCTCCTTTCTCAAGGGAGTAAAACCACGACTTGTGACACATGATTTTCAATTTTTTTCACTATATAAAGCAAAAGTGAATAAACATTATAACCACAATAGTGAGATCAAACACTTTGTCCCACACTATGTAATACTCCTATTACTTACTGAGCCAATACCTGCATCCATTTCCCACTATATTAACTATCACTAATTAATATAGACTTCTAACTGTAAGACACAAAGTTAACTCTAACAATGTTCTTACCCTCAATACAAACAAAAGTTTGAAAAGTTTATTATAAGAGTGAAACAAATCCTAAAAGTTTAGCACATTACAAGATTAAAGAACAACATCACACACAGATAACACTTCTTTAGTTGATGAGGTCCCTTTTCGTATATGTTCATGTTAAATATGGCCTTCTCTTTGTAAGCTTATAAAGTCCTGAAATTCAAATCTCTGTTTGTCAAATCTTGAGTTTGTGTCTTGTGAGAAGAGACTATATCAAATGGACAAAAACCACTTGGGACGACAACATTAGCTGAGAGCCTGCTTTTCTAAAAAGTTGTACACCAACCATGTCAGATATGACAGCTTTTAGACAATTTTTCACGTATGCAGTCTTTCTAGGACTAGCGCCTTTGCAATGTTTTCTTTGTGAGTTCTTGAAAAGACTTTCTAGCTCTCTCTGTTTTTGAATGAATAATGTTATTTGTTTATTGTTGTATATATCAGTCAACAACAAGATTTTTGACAATCTCGTCCTCTTCCTATTGGTGAAGTATGCTGCACTTTTCACCAACCAACCTGACATACAACTTTACCACTATACAATATTTTGAATCTAGATGAGAGCACTCTGGCAAGGTACAGGTCCCTGCATTTATGAGGATTACCAAAACACCAAAAATACAACATTTTTCCCTTTTATATGATGACACACAAACATTCCTCACGCTGAGTTTATTCATTCTTTTTTCTGGTCCGTTGTTAGATCCCTAAGTTTGTTAAATCATCAAACTTTAAATAAACTCTAAAATAACACCCAATACTTATAACCAACTCGGATGGTTCATCGATTCACCGACTACAACAAAAGAACGATACAAAAAACAACAACCAATAGCAGAACACAAAGTAGTATGACCTGAAAAACCTAAACACAGTTGATACATCAAACATGAAAGGAAGAAAAAGATGTTCATTTTCCACACAAGAAAGACTGGAGGATGTTAAAGCTGAGGTAACATTAATACAACAACGATAATGAAGAGAGGCCTAATCGTGTATGGGTGACGCATCTAGATGAACAATTTCACGATAACAAAAAAAATAAATTATTTCTTTTCAAAGCTAGAAATGGAGGAGTTCTTGAGAAAAAATCTCGAATTAGATTTCCACTCAGACTCCATTTGGTAAGATTCAACATTAATATTTAGTAAGGGACTTAGAGATACTGAAAGCAGAAATAATTGAACATAACCCTTATCACTTCCAAAAGTATGCTTTGAACCATATAGCTTTGACTCAAACCCTTAACATGAGCAAATGAAAAGGACCATGATAGAATTCCAAACTCGAACTCATATGCTTAAAATCCTAATATCCACCAAATGTGGATGTAGAGCATCAGTTAAGTTTATCAGAACCTATACCAAAATATCTGAAATGTATTTTGTGAAATTTTCAGAAAGATTATTTTCAAAAGAATCTCCAAAAGGAAACATAATAATGAAGAAATGTTAGAAAATTAAGATTTTGCTAAAAATTCCTTGGTTGGAGATATTTTGTAGTAGATGTGTTAGAAAAGTAAGAATTTTCTAGAAACTCCTAGGTTGGAGATGTTTTTATTAAATACGTTAGTCTTTATTCAAAATGAGTGGTGGTTAGTGAGCCACATAGTTACATAGTTTGGTGTGAGATATTTTGCTTATTATGTTGTTGTGATTCTCACCCTTTATCTATAAATACACCATATCTTATGTAACATCATGTGAGTAAAAATAATTTAACTCAAAGAAAACTTAAGCCTTCTTCTTCACTTTCAGATTTCATGTAGCAATTTACAGCTGCGATTTCCATACTGTTTACACCTTCTAGACTTGAAGTTCTTCATTTTTTTTATTGTAACATTGTATCAGAGTCTATTTACTAAGGGATATGAATCAAATTTTATTTGTTTCGCTCGTCTACTTTCTATTCATTCTTGAATTTGCTTGTATTAAAATTACATGGCACCTGAAAATCAACCAACGACAGGGCCTACGACTTTTACCAGAGAGAATTATCACATATGGGCCATCAAAATGAAGGCTTATCTAAAGGCTATCAACTTATGGGAAGATCTTGAGGTTGGAGAACCTGCTGTCTATCCATTGAGAGTTAATGCAACTCTCAATGAAATTAAGAAGTATGATGAGTTGGTGACTAGATCTCCACGAGCTCTCACATCCATACATTCAAGTTGTAAGGACGTGATGTTTACGAGGATTATGACTTGTGAAACAGCTAAAGAGGCTTGGGATAAGTTAAAGGAGGAGTTTGAAGGCAACAATAGAGTAAAGTTTGTTAGACTCTTAGCATTAAAGAGAGAGTTTGAGCTTTTGAAGATGAAAGATTAAGATAGTGTGAAAGAGTACTCTTGAAAGGTGATGGAGATTGTGAACCAGATAAGAATGCTTGGTGAAACCTTTCCAGATCAGAAAGTTATTGAGAAGATCTTGGCCAGTCTACCAGACAAGTTTGAATAAAAAATCATAGCTACTTAAGAGTCTTGTGACTTGACTACTCTTACAATAGCAGGGCTAATCTCCAAATCGCAAGTACAAGAGCAACGGGTCACTATGAGAAGTGAATGGATAGTAGAAGACACCTTTCAAGCAAGGCATAAGAATTGTTGGTAGAATTCAAAGAGGTCTCCAATTCAATGTAGATATTGTAAGAAGTATGGTCACACTGAGGTATTGTAAGTGAAAGCAAAATCAAAGTGGCCAGTCTTCTCATAGAGTGAATTTCGCAGATGATCACCAAGTTAGAAAATTAGAGGAGGAGGTTTTTATGGACTCACACACATCACATATTGACAAATGTAAATGGAATTTAGATAGTGTGTGTACAAGGCACATGGCGGTTGATGAATATCTGTTTGTTACCTTGGACATATCTTATAGAACCAAAGTGAAGCTTTGAAATGGCTCATTGGTGGAACCTCACGGTAGAGGGTCAGTAAAATTTCCTATTGATGAAGGTACGAATATTATTAATGATTTTATTTATGTGCCAAATTTGACTAAAAACTTGTTAAGTGTTACTCAACTGCTTCATAAAAGTTATTCTCTTAATTTTAAGGACAAGCAATGTGTCATTTCTGATCCTAAAGGATGTGAAGTAGATAATATTAGCATAATTGACAATTCCTTTCCAATTTCATGTTATTCTATTGATACTTTCTCTTTTAATGTTGAATTAAGTAATACTTGGCTATGCCACAAAAAGTTTGGTCATTATAATCTTAGCTCACAGGTGTATATGAAATCAAAGGTTATGGTGCTTGAAGTACCCATAATTTACATGTGTGGAGATGTTTGTGAGTCATGTCAATTTGGTAAAATGAATAGAAGATACTTTCCTAAATGAAGTATTTGGAGATCAAAGGACAATCTAGAGTTGGTTCATACAAATTTATGTGGACCGATGAGGACGACTTCTTTGAGTCAAAACAAGTATTTTGTTCTCTTTGTAGATGATCTGACTCAAATGACATGGGTCTACTGTTTTAGTAGCAAATATTTAGTGTTTTCTATTTTCAAAGAATTCAAAGTTGTCACTCCCCGAGCTTAGACCCTGGGAGGAACTGGCACTCGAAGACCATTGTTGGCCCCGGCGAACCCCTTGCCTGGCTACTTAAATCAGCGGAAGACAAAACCTCAACTTTGACACGACTAACAAATATTAATAGAGAAATACGTCATGTCATAACTTTGGCGGAAATGGCACTTGAGTCGTAATTGCTGAAAACAACTCCGCATTGAAAAACTTTAGTCTACGAAGCCTCTAAACTGTCTAGAGATGGATGTTTGGATAAACCCCACAACATCGTAAAAGCTAAGCTAATGTAAAAATCAAAAGATGTCCTCCAGAATACAAGGAGGCTCACCACAAACAATAAAGCTCAATCTGGATCAACAAAGCGTTGTGTGCTTATCCTGGGCACCTGCATCTCCATCATGAAATGATGCAGGCCAAATGGCATTAGTATATTGAATGTACGAGTATGCTAGTTGGAGAGCTAAACAACGACTTAAGCTTGAGGGGATTATATGAACTTACATTGGCTCTGCTGAACTAAAGAGTATACTTCACTCAAGTGATATAAATATAAAGAAGTTTAAATCACATGCAATATATATATATATATATATATATATATATATATGTAACTCATTAAACGGAGAAAACAACTTAGTTCGTTAAAGGAAATGCAATAACAAACTCAACTTTACTTACAAACGAAAGTAATATCGCCTCTGTGGGAGATTCTCTAACCGACAACCATCACTATGAGCCTAAGTAACGATACAACATTTTACCTCATGTTGCAAGCGGACCATCCTACACCTTTCCATCGGTATAGGACCTTACTCAACTTAGTGGATCTACTAGCTCTCCTTACGTGATCATCTAAAAAGTATGACACGTCAATTACCATGTTGGATATATTGTTTACATGGAGACGTTGAGTTAATATGAACTCTCATCTCCACATCGGTGCTCAATAGTACTCCCAAAAAATACTTTAGATCATACTTTTAATTAAACTTCCTTCCTTTGGGTTGACATAATTTACTGAACCCATTAGATTTAAAAAAAAACTCCTTTTGGAATCAATTTTCCCCTTCTAGTTCAAAACTATTTTGGAACTTCTAGTTCCCCTCTTTACTCAAATGTGAAACATTTGTAAAACTCTAGGGAATACTTAATTCCCTTATATCTTTTGAGAAATGAAGTCAATTCTTGCTCTTTACTTACTTGAAACTTTAACTCTTAGGGAATACTTAGTTCCCTTATAGCTTTTGAGAAATGAACTCAACTCTTTCCTTGACTTTGAACTGTACGTCTATAAAATAAAGTGAAAAAATTTGTGAAAGACTTTAGAGAACTTATAACTTTACTTTGACTTGCTTCTTAACTTCTAGACCAGGCTCTAAACTTCTTTGACTTTGATCTTAACTTTTCTTGAATTGAATTATGGATTCAATGATCATTATCTCATGTTTATGGATGATTTCATGATGTTTATATTTACCTTAGGGTGTTGGAAACAACTAGGAATGAGGGGTACATCACTTAGGAACTAGTAAGAAAAGATAGGGAAAAAACAGGGTCTCCAGGGGGTCCTGGTGCTCCGAGAGGCACGGAGCGCCATAGCCTGTGGGACAGAGGGTGTCCTCAGGAGCTCAGAGAGGCTTGGCGCGCCAGAACCTGACGGACAGACACTTTCTTGAGGGGCTTTGGAGGCACGGCGCCCCAGCATTCCACCAACGGGTTTTCTGACTTTCTTCTTTGTTTTTCATTTCTAAACCTTCCCAAATTCCCATGGATACCACCCCAAAAACTTAGGGTCCCTAATGAACTTATTACCCAGTGTTTTATACCCCAAAACAGTCCTAAAACATGGATTACAACTAACAGTGACCAACAACAATCCAATCAACAAGAGTGTCAAACTTTCTTTCAAGATTCCAACCTCTAACATGAGTTAATTCATGAACTTGACTGATTTGAATAAAATTGGAGTGTGGGTGAAGTAACCCAACACAAAATAGCCCACATACCTTGTTAGGTATCACCCCCGACGAAAATCAACGAAGCTAAACTTGGTGTTCTTGTGTCTTCTTCTTCCTTCTCGTCTTTTCTACTTGCTTTCAAAACCCTAGTCTATTTTCTAAGTGCGTAAACTGAATGGGATTATTTTAGACCCCAACATATTATTCCAAAACAAAATAATTAATTGACTTAAGGAAAAGACCAAAACACCCTTACTAAATCCGATTTTGGAACTTTCCCTGCACAACAACCCATCTTCCAAAGGTCATATCTCACTCATGCGACCTAGGAAATTTGTAAACTTTGCGTCATTGGAAAAATCTTCCAACGAGATTTCCATCCATATAAACAACTCACCCAAATTCTTACTGAGCTGGGAGTTATGGACTTTTGAAAATGACCAAAACATACTTTTGAAATTTGGAAATTTTCCCGATTTCCTTACTTATTTCCAAATTTGATCTTTCTTGTTTTTCTTAGGTTAACCTTAGTTTATCTAGAATCTGAGATGTTACAAAATCTATGCTAGAAAGGGAGAGTAGCTGTAAATTGAAGTATATTTAGATCTTTTAATTGAATTGAATATACTTTGTATCAGTTCAGCAAGTATTGTAAAGATTTGGGTATCCAACAACAATTCAGTGTTAGCTACACTCCACAACAGAACAAGGTTTCTAAGAGGAAGAACAAAGATGTGATGGAGATGGCAAGATGCATGCTGGCAGAAAAGAAGATGCCTAAATACTCTTGGGCTGAAGTAGTCAATACCGCTGTATATTTCATAAATAGATACCAACTAGAGTAGAACAAAACATGACACCTTCTGAAGCATGGAAGGGTATCAAGCTGTCTGCAAGACACTTGAAGGTATTTGCAACTGCATGCTATGCACATGTTCATGATATTAAAAGAGGCAAATTAGACAGCAAGGCAGAACTATGTGTTCTGTTGGTCCATAGTACAATTTTATAAGGACAAAGTGTACAATGTTAGTAGTAAGAAGGTGTTTGTTAGTAGATATGTTGTATTGGATGAGTCTAGACACTATTATTGGGATCGATATACTGTGTTGAAGAACCAAGGTGGGAATGAGGACTCACCACAGATTCTGCTGAACTGGAGATCGAGAATCGATCTAAACGTGATCTGGATGCTGAGAACCTGAACCTACATCATGAAAATATGTAATGCACGTATGCGTCAGTACATGAAAGGGTACTGAGAAAGCAAGAAAGAGTAAAGCTAAAATAATACATAACTGAACAAGCACAAAATCAATTATAATATTCTGAACATGATATACTAAATGTTGAACTGGCTGGATGCATTGAACAAATTTATAACACTTTGGGACTGAATACTGACTGAACTGTAAATATGGTCAATGCAATAGAGTCTGACTGAACTCTGGGAGCTACTAATAACTGACAATAAAACCACATGATCTAAATGTGGAATCTTATGTATACGCCCCATCAAAGGTATAGAGGCATGCTGGTATGATCGCTAAACTGATGCCCATAGAGGGGACTTACAACCTACTTGGCTAGTAGTTCTTGGACTATTTGGGTATGTTGAACCCTAGTCCAACTCGGTATTATGCTACTACCAAGGAATTAAGTTATTAACTAATTATGACTGAGTTTCAGTAAATAATGGATAGTTCAAACTGAACATAATAGCTGAGAATGCAACAATTAATGTGATAATGACGCATTAATAACAAAGGCATGTATAACTAAATGACTGATATCTTACCTAGCATGTATAATTCAAGAACTAAAGAAGTACGTAGCTACGATACTGAAATTTGTGCGAGAAATGATGTAATAATATGATATTGTGATTTGGAACATGTTAATAACTAATTCATGATGATATATTGTAATTCTAGAAACCCTATTTATCAATTAATAATAAGGGAATCAAGAAACTGACTGAATTCTAGAGACCTAATGGGAAAAGGGAACCCACTTGTGAAATCCGACATACTTGGTGATGTATTCCATAGAGAAATCTTTCTATTTCGAGGCTTGAATTGATGGAAACTTGTCTTGAACTAGGGTCCTTGACCTTTTTCTCCTCTCTTGCTTCTTATTTTCTAAGTTTTGATTAATGATTTCGACTTAGGTAAGTTCTAGTTGTGTTTCTAGGCTTAAGCTGACTGAAACCTCATGATTTAGGGTCTAAACGACCTATCATAGGGGCCAAATAAACATGGAAAAGACCAAAAGACCCCTGAATTAAAAGTTGTCAGAATCACTGACGGACCATAAGTCGACTAACGGTCCGTACTATCGACCGTCGTTTGTGACACAGAGATTAAACTTAGCTGACGAATCGATGGAGTCGACTGATAGACCGTAAGTCGACTGACGATCCATACTAGTCGACCGTCATTCTAGACTGAGAACTGGACGTTATTTAGCAAATCGACGGAGTTGAATGACGGACTGCACTGGTAGACCATCATTTGTGACTTAGGACTGAAAGTTGACTGGCCCATCGATAGAGTCGACTGATGGATTGTAAGTCAACTGACGGTCCGTACAGGTCGACCGTCGTTTGTGGCTGAGGATTAAAAGTTAATTGGCCCATCAATAGAGTCGACTAACGGTCCATAGTTGGCTCCGTCTCCGGCACCTACAACTTCTAAAAATTTGCATTATTGGTCTATTTTGGATACGGGGTGTTACATTATCTCCCCCTTGGGACCATTCGTCATCAAATTAAGACTAAAATAGCTGAATACAAAGGGAGGGAGTTGTAATCCCTACTACTAATACTGAGAACTTAATTTTTGACTGAAATGAGTTCCAAGAACATGCAAATACGCTGAAAATGCAAGTACAAACTGAAGGAACGTGATGCTTAGACTTATTTTGTGCATGAATGACTGAAAAAACTGAAGAGGAACTATTACCTCAGGCTGGAGTGAAATCGGGAAGAAAGAGGTGAGGATAGTTGGTTTTAATGGCCGCTTCAGTAGCTCCCTCTATGGACTGACTCCTCTATAAAACCTTAACTGAAACGAATTTTTTGTTTCTCAACCTTGTAACCTAATGGTAAAGAATCTCAACTGGTACATCCTCATAAGAAAGATTATCTTTCATAGCAACACTCTCTAATGTCACTACAGAGGTTGGATCACACACACACATCTTCAAGAGTGAGATGTGGAAGACTGAATCACTGCTGCTACTTCTGATGGCTACTCTAACTCATATGCAACCTTGCCAACCCTTTTCAAGATATTGTAAGGCCCTACATAACTAGGACTGAGCTTCCTTTTCTTGCCAAACCTCATCACCACTTCATAGGTTGTACTTTCAAGAAAACCCAATCATCAACTTGGAACTCTAGTTCCCTTATCTTTATATTTGCATAAGATTTCTGATGAGTTTGGGTTGTCTTAAGTCTATATCTAATGTGTTACACTTTCTCCATAGCATAATGGACTAATATGGTCCTATTATAGATGCTTCACCTACTTCAAACAAACTAACATGAGATCTACATCTACACCCATATAGTGCCTCATAATGGGCAATCTGAATACTGGAATGGAAGTTGTTTTTGTAGGCGAACTCAATAATCAGAAGGTGATCATCCCAACTACCCATGAAATCGATCACATAAGCTCTCAACAAATCCTCTAGGGTCTGAATTGTACACTCTCCATCTACGGATGAAATGTTGTGCTAAGGTTAAACTGAGTACCAAGACCCTTCTAAAATGACTTCCAGAAAAAGAGGTAAACTGAGGACCTCCATATGATATTATAGACAAAGGAACCCTGTGCAACCTGACAATTACATTAATGTAAAGCTTGGCATAGTCCTCCACCGAATCTATAGTCTTGACCACCAAAAAGCGAGACTATCACCTAAATGGAGTCATGATGTCTATGAGTATGAGGTAACCATGTGATGAAATCCATATTGATCACTTCCCACTTCTAAGTAGGAATGTCGATCTCTTGAGTCATACCCCTTGGTTTTTGTTGTTCTACCTTGACTTGCTGGCAATTGGGGCACTTAATCACAATATATGTTATATCCCTCTTCATGCAATTCCACTAATAGACTTTCCGCAGATCGCGGTACATCCTAGTGGCACCTGGATGAATAGAATATCTTGAGTTATGGGCTTCTGCAAGAATATGTTATCTCAACTCACCCACATCAGGAACACACAATCTACCCTAGTAGCAAAGTACACCATCTTTCCGCTTGGGAGAAAACCTCCACTCTCTGATTGTGGACTGCACCCTTTAGTTCAAGCAAGATTTGATCACTGTCTTGCTTTTCCTTAACCTCCACTACCAAATAAGATTTTGCGCCATTCTGAATTGTTACACCATTGTCTGATATGCTCATAAGGCCAACTCCCAAGCGAGAAAGCCTATGAACATCCTTCACTAGTTCCTTCATTTCTTCCTCAACAATGGATTCACTACCTATAGATAATCTGCTAAGAGCATCTGATACTACATTCACCTTACCAGAATAGTAATACACACCCATATCATATCCTTAAGGAACTCAAGCCATCTCCTATGGCAAAGATTCAACTCTTTCTTGGTGAACACATAGTGAAGGCTCTTATGGTCAGTTACCACATATGCATGAACACCGTAGAAGTAGTGTCTCTAGATTTAGGTAAAAATACCACTACTGCAGGCTTGAGGTCATGAGTTGGATAGTTCTTCTCATGCACCTTAAGTTGTCTAGAAGCATAAGGTATAACATTATCTCGTTGCATCAACACACAACCTCGGCCAACTTTGGATACATCGCAATAGATCACATAACCATTTGAACCCTCTAGTAGAGTCAAGACAAGAGTTGTAGTCAACCAAGTTTTCAATTCTACAAAGCTTTTCTCGCAATCATCTGACCATTGAAACTTGACCATCTTCTGAGTCAACCTAGTCAATGGTGAAGTTATTGATGAAAATCCTTCCACGAACCTTATGTAATAACCCGCTAGAACTCAGAAACTTCTGATATCTTTCGGAAAAACTTCTGGAAACTCATTGACAATTGGAACTGACTCGAGATTTGGGGTTTAGGATTTATAATCCTTGACCCTAACTAGATGTTAGAGATAACCCTTAGAGATTATCTTTCTGACTTTAAGGTAAGAAATGAATCGATCCATAAAGGCGCTAATATACTACCATTCCTTTCTAAGATTGGTTTATTTGGAAAATGAAAACGAACAATCCTAGTTCTACAATCGACTGAGGCATAACATGAATATAACCAATCCATGCCTAAAATGACATTGAAGTCTACCATTTCTAACACTAAATGATTTGCTGAGGAGACTTTCTAAGAGATTGTGACACGGCAATTTCTGTATACCCTTCTAGCTATAACTGCGTCACTAGCTATAGTAGAGGCTGATAAAGGTTCTGAGAGAATTTCTTGACTAACATTGAAGTTTATTGCTATACTGAGTTACAAAAGACTTCAGACTTATAAGCAATAAAAACATCAATTGTATTATCTTTATTTCTTAGTAAGTACAACTTAGTAAATCTTAAAAATTAATAAAAGTACAATCTTTTACCAACTCTAGTCATAGTTTGTTTCAATTCACCCACATCAGAGTGAATCAAAGATAATAATTCAGTTTCTCTATTTACTTGAAAACATGACTTTTTAATAATTTTAGTTTCAACACATATTTCACATTTATCAAAATTATTTAAAACAAAATCAGGTATTAAACCAAAAGATCGCATATTGAGACTAATACATGTCCTAATCTAGCATGTCATAATGAAATAGGCTCAATCATCTAAACAGAAGCAGATAGAATTTCACTGAAAATATTATTAATATTTAGCACAAATAAGCCATAATTACAAAATTCATTGCCACAAAAATATTATTTTTTAGTCAATATGACTTCATCATCTTTAGAAAATCTTCATTCAATATTTTCACAATAATGCGATAGATATCAAATTAATTTGGATTTTAGGAACATATAAAACATCACTCAATGCCAAAGATTTACCAGATGTGAGTTTGAGATGAACTTTTCATTTTCCAAGAACTTTAATTGTCCTTGTGTCACCAAGATAAAAAATATCTTTTCTTTTTTCAACTTAGCTGTATTGACAACAAATCATTTTTATTTATACAAATGTGTCTAGTATCACCAGAGTCTATCACCAGTTTCTCACATTAATCACAACATTTATTTCTGAAATGACCGCAATAATCAGATCATCCATTTCAGCCAAATTTATTTTTAGTTTAGCGGGATTGTCATTTGTTTTCAATATTCTTTTGCATTGAGGTGTATATTCCACATGAATGTTTTATTATTAGCATTGGACATGTAGCCATATATATTTACATACCTGTAATTTTCTTTATCGTAAGTCTTCGGCAGAATGACTTGAACAGTACCAGTCAGTAGCAACAACATCAGTAATTTCAGGACACATATCATATACAATTAGTTTCTTAGATTGTTGGGAAAATAATTGAAATGTCTCAATAATAATAAATAACTTTATTATTTTAAAAAATAGTAGTCTTGAAATAAGATGAAAATTACTACGATGATATATATAATATTGCATAAAATTGATAAATACTTGAGTCGTGTTGAGAACTGTCCTAAGAAACAATTTTAACGGTATGAAATATTTCGCAGGATTAAACAAGAACATCCCTATCTTCAACAGAGGTTAAAGAAATCATCAAACTAATTAACATCAGCAAGTCATTAGTGGAAAAATAAAATAGCCGAGCCAAAGTAATTAATTAACTTGAAATGGAAAGCAAAAAATGAGAGAGTAAGAGAAAGCAAGAAAGAATATAGAGTTAGAATTGCTTTCGTTGTGTTTTTTATCAAAGAGGAAAGGTGTCTTTTTGTAGGCCAAAAATGAGATCACTCTTGACAAGTGTCACTAAGGAAATAATGGAAGGCATGCAACTGCCAAGTCACTTACAAGTTTCCATATCTCCAAGTAACTTCTCCAATACGCCTTAATTACTTGCCTTTGCAAATACATTTAATAAAAAAATCTTTTGAAATAATCATATTTGCTTACAAATATAATGTTCAGTTGGAAGAGTGGAGCTAGGAGAAGAAGGAACAAGACTTTAAATGTTACTCTCGTTCCGTTAATGTGCATAATTTGGAAAGTGAGAAATGGGATAGCGTTGAAGGGGTGGAGATGAGCTTTGGTCAATTAGGGAGTATAGTTCAATCCTTCATTTTCTTTCGGTGCACCACTGTATTTCCAATTTGTATAGAGGATTAGGTAGCTTTTAGAGAGAATCGTAGTTTGTTGGTTACTTTTATATGGCCAAGATTATTATCAATGAAAAATTTTACTTGAACCAAAATGAGGCCGGGGGGAGGGGGGAGGGGGGTTGGTTTGTTGGTTAAGACTATACTTGAAGAAAGTCTTACCCGCTCCACCTACACCACCCCATTGTCATATCTATGTTCACAAAAAAAATTGTCAATAAGAGAATCTAAGGAGACAACAGAAGCCATCCATGAAAAGTAAGTGGAGTTATGTAACATAAGAGAAAGAAGAACTTTTCTTAAAAGCAAATCCACTTGACAAGATAGTGAGAGGACAGCAAAGCAGGAAAATAAGTGAGAAGACATACCAAGTGAAGATGCTTTCCTACTTTACACAAGATCTGATGGTAAAGAAAACAACAACCACAATTGATGGTACCTGGGAATGCAACTGGAAAAAAAACTATGAAGTCAGTAGCAAGCAAGGAGGACAAACTCAGAAACCACGATACTTACTCTTGTAGCAGATTCTTCAGCAGTCAGAAAGAACATCAACACAACGTTGATAATCCGACAAGATCTGTGAAGGGGATCTAATTATGAAACCCTACCGTAGAATTGATATACTTCACTATCCTATTTGGGTTGTGCCTGGGTTTATTCATGTCCTTTTTTTCTTATTTTATTTGTTTTCTTAGTAATGGACTATCTATGTTTGGGTTTTGGCCGTGGAGGTGTAACTTTGTTATTTTTTGTTTTCTCCAAAGACATGAATAAAATATCAAATTGTGCCAACAAATATGCCTTTTATAAACAAAATTTAATACTTCATCAATAGGAAATGATAATAATAAACAATAAATCTTGACTTTTTTATCTTGAAAAATTAAAAGAATGTATTTTAAGATCTTCACATTTCAGTTTAACTCCTAAATTCTCAATTACAATTCACAAGTCCATATATATACACAGAGAGCGTAAACCTTTATTCACTTAATTATATTTTTAATATGTCCCACATGTGTGGAGTACTAATTCTTATTTAATGCGACAAGAACGTGATTTTTTGTATATGACTAGAAATGAAATTCAAATGCAGACTTCTGTGTGTGATCATCTCATCTAAAAAATCTTAAAGTGTTAGGGATAATATATAATTACTTACCTTATTATGTTTTCATCCTGTGGCGGTGCTAATCCAATTCATTGGAGTAATTAACCCAAACAGGAAACTGAAGATCTTTGTTTTATTAAAGCCTATGATTTGGACTTGCTGATCCTATTTGAAACCTAACATAGTTTGACACTACAAGTAGAGGAAGATCTAAATTTCAAATTTGATGAGTTTGATCTTTGAATTTTTTAGTTTTTTATGCTCGTTGTATTTACAATTATGTGTTCAATTAATATAATATATTGTGTGACATTCGGATGGATCTATATACAACAATCACACACATAAACACACACACACACATATGCATACACACACACATGCACACATATACGTACACGCGACGGCACACACGCACATGCGCGCGCACGCACACACGCACGCACACGTGTTACACATCAATCTCTTATTTTTACTTAAAGTTAGTATTAGAAAATACTGAATCAAAAAGATATTTTAATCGAAAGCTATATCCCCATAGAAAATATTTGTCATTACCAAAATAAAGAAAGTTTATCACCTATTTCTTCTAAGTAACTTTTAATTAGTTTCATTAGATAAATTTAGTTTATTTATCATGTTGAGTGAATTTTCTACTACACAATTAATGGTATTTAAAATAGCTTTAATAATTATATAATGATACAATTGACTCTGAGGTGTATTTAAAAATATAAATAAACTGATGTGTACTTATAAATAAATTTAACTTCTGTGGGAGTTTATCTAACCGACAAGCATCACTTAAGAGCTATACTGATGATATAAAAATCTACCTCGCGCTGCCAGCACATCCTATACCTGGCCAACGGTATAAGACCTGAACTGCCTAATGGATCCACTAGTCTCTTGTGAAAAGAGTTCATCTACAAAGTATGACCCTTTTCTACCCACGGTGGATACATGGTGTATGGGAGATGTGAGTTGTCGAACTATACTCCATATCGGTGCTCAATACTACTCAATAAAATATACTGGCTCTTATTTTTTTTTAAATACTGATTCTGTGATCTGAGCTTAGTGCTCACAAACTTAGCTCATTGGGTATCTTGGAAATCTCAGTTTCCTGCTTGATTCATTTAGAAAGCAATTACTCTTTTCTGAAAGCTAGCTCGAAGGCTTTTTGGAAATTTCAGTTTCCCTTAATTTAAATGTGAAAACATTTCATACTCCTTTGGAAATACTTAGTCCCCTTATACTTCTTTGAAGAAATACTTCACTTTACTCTGAGCTAAATTCAAACTTAAGTCTTAAAACGACATCTAAAACGTTTTTGAAAGACGTATGAGACTTGAAATGAACTTATTCTTCCTATCTTTACTCTTTACTCAACATGATATTTAAGTCTTAAAACAAATTTAAAAGCATTTGTAAAAGAGTTCTTGATAGGACTCTAAGAACTTTCTAGACTTAGCTCTAAACTTTCCTTAAATTTGAAATTATGGATTCAAGGTTGTAAATCATGTTTGTGGATGCTTTCTATAAGATTAAAATTCATTTAGAGTAGTTAGAATCATTAGGAAGCGTTAAAACACATTAGAAAAGCTTAATTGGACTGAATTATGAAACCTGGGCAAGAAATACCGATTCGGGCGCGTCCTGGGCGCGCCGCACCAGGCCTCAAGTTCATAGGATTCATCTTGGCGCACCTGGCCTCAAGTTCATAGGCCTCAATTTCTCAACCCATTTTCTGACCGTAAATTGTTCTTTTTCGATTTATTTTCTCAAATTCCCTTAAATTTAATGTACCCACATCATATATACAAGGATCTAACCTAATAATTCAAGAACAATACTTAAATCATCAAAGAACTTCTAAATCTCATGTTCATGAATGAAATCAATTCAAGAACATTAAAAAATCAATCTTTTAGGAATAAATCACGCTGAATAAAACACGTTTGGCACGTGGGTGAACGAACCCAATGTTATGGAACACTCACATACCTTTTAGGGATCACCCCCGACGAAATGCACAATTTGATTTGACGATATTGACGAATATAGCTTTCTTTCTTCTTCTCTTCTCTTCTCTTTTGTCCTTAGGCCTAGCGTGAAAATTCCCAACTTATAAAACTGAATAAATTTAGTCTCGATACCTTATTAAACTCCTAAAAATAGATTAAACTAATAGGGTAGTGAAAAGACTAAAATACCCTTTAAAATCCTAGAATTGGACATTTTCTTACTCCAACAACCCAACTTCCAAAGGGTATAACTCACTCGTCCGAACACGGAATCTCGCAAACTCGACGGCGTTATGATCATTTCAAGGGATTTCGAACAATATCTGGAACTACTACTAACTCATCCTGATCTAGGAATTATGGTCGTTTGAAGTTGACTAATAATTTACTTTTAACATACTTAAATTTTCCAGATTTCCTTATACTTTCCAAAAATAAGTATTTACAGATTTTAAACTCCTTTCTAGTTCTTTCTAGTTGCGAGATGTTACAATATCTCATCCTTGGGAACATTCATCCTCGAATGAAGGTATTCCTACTAGACTAAGGGTAGAAACATTAAGTTCAAACACCCAACAAGCAAATGTAACAATAACATGCTTACTCATAACTTAAAGAGTACTGACAAGAAAATTAGTACCTTAGTCTGCATTTTCTCTAGATTAATAGAGATGTTGATATCTCTTCTTCATGTCCTCTTCAGCTTTCCAAGTAGCTTCTTCGAAAAATTGGTTCCTCCAAAGGACCTTGACTGACGCTACCTTTTTTTCTCAACTTGCGAACTTGGCGATCTAAGACCTAAACAGGAATCTGTTCATCAGATAGACTATCCTTGATCCCAATATTTTTATTTTTAATGATCAATGAATAATTGCCCATGCAATTCTTCAATATGGAGATGTGAAACACTGGATGAATTGCTTCTATATCTTGGGGTAACTCTAAATCATAAGTTACATTGCCAATCCTCTTAGCTATGCAATAAGGTCCAATTTATTGGGGACTGAGCTTCTCCTTCTTACCAAACCTCATAACACATTTCATGGGTAAAACTTTTAGATATAACTAATCATCTACTTTAAACTCTAACGACATCCTCCTAACATCAGTGTAGGAGCCATTTGGATGCTACAGTGGTAACTATTGTTGTAAGCAAACTCATTGAGAGGTAGGTGATCATCCCAACTCCCTTTGAAATCGATCACGCATGCCCTCAACATATCTTCTAACGTCTGAATGGTACACTCTACTTGCCCGTCAGTTTGAGGATCAAAGGCAGTACTTAAGTTCCCCTTTTAACCAAAACCTTTTTGAAAATACTTCTATAATTATGCAACTAATTGTACAACTCTATTTGAAATAATAGAGATCGGAACTCCTTGAAGTCTTACAACCTCTTGGATGTACAACTTAGCATAATCTTCTGCTGAATGAGTAGTCTGTACCGGCAAGAAGTGGGATGATTTTGTCATTCTATCGACAATCACCCAAATAGAATCATGCTTCTTGTGTGATTTGGGTAAACCCGTGATGAAATCATACTAGTCATCTCCCACTTTCACTCCTGAAGTTCTATATTCTGAGCCAAACCTCAATTCCTTTGGTGCTCTACTATAACTTGTTGGCAATTCGGGGACTTGGAAACAATTTCATCAATTCCCTTCTTTATACCATTCAACAAATATACTTCTCTTAAATTGCGGTACATCTTTGTGGAACCCGGATGAATGGAGTATCTAGAGCTAAGAGCTTCATCAATGATCCTCTCTTGGAGTCCATCCATCAATGGTACACATAATCTACCTTGATACCTCAAAACACCATCTCCCCTTTGTTCAAAAGTTAATACTCTTTGCTTTTGAAATTTTCAGTTCAACTGAAGCAAAATGGGATCTTGGTCTTGATTTTGTTTCACTTCTAATACTAACAATGATTCAGCCCCATTCGTCACCACTATTCCTCCTTTCGTGGAATCCATTAGTCGGACTCCTAAGCGTGAAAGTCTATGCACATATTTTGTTAGTTCCTTCTTCTCTTACTCAAGATGGGTTATTCTACACATAGACAACATGCTTAAGACATCAACAACAACTTTAGCCTTACCTGGGTGATAAAGAATACTTATTTCATAATCCTTGAGCAATTCTAACCACCTCTTTTGTGTGAGATTGTTACGACCCCAAAGTACCCCTAGAAAGAACCTATGTCGTCGATCTCGAAGAGGTCTTAGAAAATCCCAAACCATTCATCATTGAATCAAAGATAGAATAAAAGTGGAAAATTTTAAAACTTTTCATACAAAGTTCGACTTCACTTCATATATCAAAAATAAAGACTAACTTTTCTCACATATCCATTTAAACATAAGAATATGAGAATTGGGACTTATCCCTTACATCAACAACAAGTCTTATAATAAGAATTCTAATACAGTCTTTCAATAAAGAAATTGGAACTAGAATTAGAATCAAGCATATCCATCCTCAGACTTGAGGACTTACCAACTTGGGAACAACAATCCAAGTTTCTTCAAGAAAGGAGTAGAATCACCTCAATGCCCCAAACCTTAACTTTATATAGAAAATAGGTGAAATATGGGTTAGTTAAAACCACATGTACTAAGTATGGAAACATATGCAAGTAAAATATTTGAAAATATGCATAAAGGGATATTTTGTTATAAGCATGCTAAGTTCACTTTAAAAGCCTTTATGCACATTCCCAGAATCATATACAAGTCCATATCACAAAAACAAGACATATGCATATTCATGTTCAAGAGTAACATCATAATAAATCCTTATCAACATTTCATAGTTAGAGTCCAATTCATCAATATGTCACAATACCTTACTCATAACCCGAATCCCAGTCTACCAGTGCAATGTGTATGTGAAGCCTCATAACTGCACATAAACCAAATAAACTAACAAAAAGATCACAAGCATTGTCTTTTACCTCATACATCATCATTTCATGTGTAGTCAATAACATACATACCAATTTAGACAAAAATCATGTATATCAAGTGAAACCAACATCATGCATACCATATGAGACCAACACCCTGCATTTCATTCATATCATATATACATAAAGAACCCACCCTAGAATTCCTCTCAAGGTCCACTTGTGTAATGTATAGGTAAAGTCCCATACCCTTACCTACACTAAGTAACACCTCTTAAGTAGTGATAGTTAGTGTTCATTTTCTTACTTTAATTAATTGATTTTAACATTCGGGAAACATTGCCATAAACGACATAGACCATGTGAGCTACATTGAATCCGGTGTCATCACCTCACACCAAAAAAAAGGTATCCTACTTGCCTAGGTAAGACATAAACATTCGTATATCATCTAGGTAGATCAACTAGCTAAGGTTTCTATAGGCCCACATAGTTAAGGAACTATGAGAATTTTACTAGAAAATCTCTTTATGCAAATTAGCATTGTAATTTCCACCTAATGAGAACATCGGGTGAACCTATCTTTCTTGTGAAGGAACACCTCTCATTGTCAAGTTCACTCTGTGTTAACCTAAATTCCCTTTTTTTCCAAATATCTTTAAGTCTTCCTTAACATTAATTTGTAACATAGGTCTTAGGAGTTTAACCCCTCATATAATATGTCCATAGCTCATAGGTTTTAGGATGAGAAAGTTCTTTCATCACATCCCAACATCAAGTGAGAATATTACTTCATAACATAGTTATAAGATGTACATGAGAATTACCTTAAATCTCTCACATTAGCAGACCTATCATCATGTCACAAATATCATATTCATAGCGTGATCATACAGTCATAAGTTCATCATTCATACTTTAATTAATCAGCATTACCAAAGATAAACAAACAATAGTATAATAGAATGTTCATGACCTTGAAGATCTTACCAATGGCCTCCAAGAAACCCTTTCAAGACTTCATCCCAAACCCATGATATTTATCCATCAGATCAGTTATAATCATCATACAATAATCAATTATAAAGGGACATACTCAATTACATCACCTCTAATCATTAATCTATATAATTCAAGAGTTATGGTTAGGAGGAAGAGGGACATTCATGGGTATTTAAGGAATTAGGTAAAAAACCTAAGGTAATACATCAAACCATTCATAAACATTCATAATCCATGGGGTATGGAATTCTTTTTAGAGAAAATTCTTGTGAATTTCAGTTAAAATTTAATATGTTTTAGCCATTTACAATCATCAGCATGTAACTTCCATTTATTTATTTGTTGTTTCCTTTCCTTTTTGTTAATATTAACTTGTGTATTTATGGTAAGCAAGATTTTGTTTTGCATAGTTCAAAAGGTTTGTGAATTAAGTACAAACTAACAGTGCAGCATTTAATTCACTCACATGAACTGTATGATGAAACCCAGTATTCAACACCCCATTCCGACCTTGACATAACAAACCCAACGAATTGTCACAACCCAAATTGAAGATGTTCTCCAATGGAGATTTGGGTCTTTTAATTAGGATATATCTTAGAGGGAATCGGGTGGGTATTGGGTTTGATAGAATGCGTGCGTCCACTACTAGTCAATGGACCAGGTCCCTTGACTGAACTCGACATATATTGAAAAGTAAATAACAATAATAATACAACATAAGCAGGTTACGTGGAAACCTCCTTGCTCATGGGGGGTAAAACTACAACCTGTTGCACATGAATTTGAACTGTTACACTAATCTTCCTTAAGCAAAAGTGAACCCAGTTACACCCAATGTGAGAAAAAGTTAGTAATCTCACGACCAAGTAATCTACCTATTACTTGAAGAGCCTAAGAAGATACAACACTGCCCACTAAGCTAGCACACCTAGACAACTTAGAATTTTACTAAGCAGATACAACACTACCCACTAAAGCACCTAACTCTAGATGATTTAGAATTTCCCTGGATAAATACAACATTGCGAACAAATCTGTTACATTTAAATAATTTAGAATGTAGTACCAAACAAATATCTGAGTCCTTTACAGATTTAGGATTAGATTTACAATATATGTTCAGAAGAATAAAACCTAAGACCACTAAGCTTGCAGCTCTATTTTGTTTAAGTTTGATCTTGAGGATGAATCTTCACTTTTTCATTAGCCAATGTAAGAGTTCTTGAGAGCTTTTTCAAGTTGCAAAAACTAAGGTTGTGACTATTAGACATTAGGTTAATGAAAAATAGTCACAACCTTCAAGACCACATCATTGGTCGAGGTCTCTGTCCTTTCTGCCACACTTGGAGACTGCGTACCAACCAACTGTACTTTTTCTAGCGTCCCTTTACAAGGTCCCCGTATTTATCAAGTCATTAGTTGGACACTGCGCACCAATCACTTTCACCTTTTACAGCCTGGAAGTAGAGAGAATATATCGCACCACGGACCACCTCCCTTCACAAGGTCCTTGGGTATTTTCAAATCATCAAAACTACAAATAAAATTTCCCCCTTTTTTGATTATGACGAACCATTCATTGGTGCCTACCTTTTTCTTCCCCCTGTCGGGTAGACACACTCTATTTTCATCTGTTGTTTCCTTCCCCCTGTCGCTTATATCTTTTTCACAATCATCAACCTAAGCACCATTTGAAAACTTCCCAATTGATTCCTCCCCCGCTTTGACATCGTAAAAAAGTAGTGTAGTAAACCAACAAAATAAGTAAGATTGATAAGCAAGATCACTATCAAAGACAACACCAATATAGTAATCAAGACAGCAGGCAACAAACATTAACCACAACAAAACAGGACTCCATCTCATAAGCACAAAATTAACATTCAATACATGTAACTTAAATTGATATTAAATAACCCTGGACACTGTCCACACAAAAAGAAGACACAAGAAGGACTAAGAAGAGGGAGGTGGATGACAGAGGGAGTTGATAACAAGAGTAAGCCTAGAGTTTGATGCATCAATATCTTTGATCAACTTCTCCTAAAGAGCAGCAACCTTTTCCATGAACTTATCATTCTGCTTTTGTATCTCCTTAATAACCCAGTACCAGGTCCCTCTGTTTCTGCTTTGAGCAATTCTTCCTTTAGAAGAACAATTTCAGCATCTTTGTTGCTCACACGCACAAGCATCTCCTCCAGTTCATGCTTCAACTTGTCTTGTTCTATAACTAACTGAGATATCTTGCTAAGAGGACCAAATTTTCCTTCAATGCACTCATATTCAATCAGAGTAGTTAGAGTAAAATCTTGTTTGGCTGTACCAATCTTTACCGTCCCCACAAGAATGTGGAGGTGGTGAAACCCATACGTTAGAAAATAGCTATACCCCATGCCATGCTTGCCCTTGCATTCAATCACTATTTTGTACAAGTGATCCATTATGAGAGCCGGAATATCTTTGGGATCAAATTTTCTTAGTGGCTTGATGAGGCATAGATCAGTTAAAAAGAGAAAACGAGATAGAGAGACAAATAGGGTTTTGACATAAGACTTAGAGAGAAGGGTTTTGAAATGTAAAGAGATGGAGTGAAGAAAAGTCTTTATAAAAAGAACTTGAAATGATGTGTCAGGTCCCTGAATATACACATCGGCTAGACTAAAAGCGATGGGACAACGGTCAGAAAGGCCGATTACTAACACGTGGAGATCTCGACGGTTCTTATTAGACAACTTAAAACAAATGTAAAGAGTGCTAAACTTGGGAGGGACCACGTCTTCAACTTCAAATGAGTACAATTACTGAACGGTTATAGTCATTCTCTGCTCGTGCGCTTTCCATGGATGTATAGCTGCAACAGCTACACGGATGATCTCACTTAAACAATGCATTACAATTTATGAGGATACCTTCCCTCAAGATCATAGCCAAAACAAGAATTGGAGGCCTCTTGATGAAATTAGGTTTGTGCATGTTCATCATTCCCAACTTCAGTCTGTTTTCTCTCAAATTGATCCTGTCTGAGAGCTTTGGTAAAGATATCCGCAATCTGGTCTTCAATCCTGCAGTATTTAATGATGATGTTCCCTTTATCAACATTATCTCTCAGAAAGTGATTCCTGACATCTATGTGCTTTGTTTTTTTGTGGTGGACTAAATTCTTTCCCATGTTGACTGCACTAATATTGTCACACATGAGAGGAACGACAAAATCCTTCAGCTATTGGTTGATCCAATGAAGTTGGGCAAAACAGCGGACGACAACTACATATTCAGCCTCAGATGTTGAGAGAGCTACTGAGTTTTGCTTCTTGGTTCCAAAGAAATGAGTGAGGATCCAAAGAAATATGACATTCCAGATGTGTTTTTCTGTCCACTTGATACCTTCCAATATCAACATTTGTATATCCTACCTGTTCAAAAGAGTCACTTGCAAGATAAAATAGCACCAGGTCCATTGTTTTCTTCAGATACCTTAGGATCCGCTTAGTTTCCTTTAGATGTGATTACATAGGGCATGCTTTTAAACGTGCAACATTCCTACGCTGAAAACAATGTCCGGCCTACTTGCTGTCAAATGCAATTGAGATCCAATTATGCCTCTGTACATAGTTTGATTGATCAATGGTTCAGCCTCATCTACTCCCATTTTTGAGTTTATACCATGAGGGTATCAATAGGCTTAAAATCCAGCATATGAAACATCTTTAGCAACTCCTTTGTATACTTCTCCTAGTAAATTGAGGTGCCGCTTGAGTTTTGCTTGATCTGCAGACCCAAGAAGAAGTTAAACTATCCCATCATGCTCATCTCGAATTCATTTTCCATGATAGTGGAAAATTCTTCAGACAAATGTTTAAAGGTAGCTCCAAAGATGATATCATCCACATACACTTGGATGATGAACAATTCTTATTCTTTTTTTATCAATAACAAGGTGTTGTCAATTTTGCCCCTCTCGAAACCATTCTTCAGTAGAAATTTTGACAGCCTTTCATACCAGGCTCTAGGTGCCTGCTTCAGTCCATACAAGTCTTTGTTGAGTTTGAACAGATAATTTGGAAGATTAACGTCCTCAAATCTAGGCGATTGTTTAATGTATACTTTTTCCTTCAGATCCCCATTCAAAAAGGCACTTTTGACATCCATTTGGAACAACTTGAAACCCATGAATGCTGCAAATGCTATGAGGATTCTGATAGCATCAATTCTAGCAATAGGCGCAAATGTCTCATCGTAGTCGATGCCTTCTTCCTGATTATACCCTTGAACAACCAGTCTGGACTTATTTCTAGTGATAACCCCACTCTTATCAAGCTTATTTCTGAATACCCACTTGGTCCCTATGATGGTTCTATTAGCACATCTTGGGACAAGGTACCACACATTGCTTCACTTAAACTGATGCAGTTCAACTTGTATAGAGTTTATCCTGTAAGCATCCATAAGTGCTTCTTTCACATTTTAGGCTTAATATTAGAAATGAAGCTGAGAATGCAACCAAATTCCTTATTTTTGACCTGGTTTGCATTCCCAAATTCAATGAAGAAATGAGATTTCAATGGGGTAAGATGCACCATGCTTCCATCCGGATCTAGAACCCAGGGGTTGTGGTTGATCCATTTGTTCTTCTTCATCTTCAGAATCATCATTCACACGAGGATGAGTTTCCTTTTTACTTGCATCATGAAGGACCAGGTCTCATAGTAGGTTGATCATCCTCATTCACTTTCTTGGATGGACTAATATCAGCAACATTGGAGTCCAGATTCACCTCAGTTTCAGTCCTATTAACTTTATTATTTTGTAAGTTGAATAGCTCTACCAGATCATCATGATCCTTCATATCTATGTTTTTGAGATCACCACTTTCATGAAAGACCACATGAACACTTTCCTCAATACATAGTGTTCTTTTGTTAAAAACTCTATACGCCTTGATTGAAGATGAGTACCCAACAAAAATACCTTCAGAGCTTCTGGGATCAAACATACCCAAATAATTCTATCCATTGTTTAGCACAAAGCACTTAAACCCAAAAGACCTTAGGTAACTTAGCTTTGGTTTCTTGCCGTTGAGTAGCTCATAGGGTGTTTTGTTCCGGAAAGACATGGTCAAACATCTGTTGGTCACATAGATAGCCGTGTTGACTGCCTCAGCCTAGAAGTTTTGAGGGATATCTGACTCAATGAGAATGTTTCTGGAAATATCTACCACCCCTATGATCTTCCTTTCCACCACACCATTTTGTTGAGGTGTTCTAGGCGCTGAGAAGCCATGGTTGATACCATTTTATGCACAGAAGACATCTAGCTTTGCATTTTCAAACTCAGTTCCATGGTCTCACCTGATCACACCAGCAATCAAGCAGTTGAGCTTGGTTTGAATCACATTGAAGTAGATCATTAGAACATCAACGGTCTTAGACTTTGACTTGAAAAACTAGTCCACGTGAATCTTGAGTAGTCATCAAGATTTACTTTTTTCCGCTTCGACTTTAGATTTTCACCGGTCCTCACAAATCCATATTTATTAACTCAAGGACATTTGAATAACTAACTGTTTCTTTGATTTGAATGAGGATCTGGTTTGTTTCCCTTTAACACATGTATCACACACTATACTGTCACTGGACTTCAACTTTGGTAGACCACATGCCAGGTCCCTAGAAACCTGTTTGTTCAATAAAGAAGAGCTCGCATGAAATTGCCTCATATGCCACAAGTCAGCACTTTCACTTTGAGCATTTAGGCATGTCTGATCGTCTCCATCAGTTGTTTCTAGTTCTTCCACATACATGTTTTCCTCCTTCTAGCCATCAGAATCACCCTTTTTGTAGACAAACAGGTGACAATGCATTTGTGCGATAGAAACTTGACTTCATTTCCCTTATCACATATCTGGGAAACACTAGGAGATGGTATTTTAACCCACTAAAATAGTACACATTTTCAAAGGAATCTTCAAGATATTTTCCAACTCTTCCAACTCTGAGAATATACCCCTTCTTTCCATTGCCAAAAGAGACACCTGCACCTTGAAGTGCCTTGAGTGAAAGGATGTTTTTGGTGTTTCCAGTCATATTCTTCGAGCAGACACTGTCCATATACCAACATTTGCTGCTACTTCATACACTCACTTGCAATAGACATTTCTTGTTAGACTTGGGATCTCACTTCAATCTGAGTTCCCAATAAACTGACAAATGAGTAATAAGAGCGTTTTTTTGCCCAATGAGGCAGATTTGTGTTTTTTTATATTTGCCCCTTTTTAGCAGTCTTCTGTCTAGAAGATTTAACAGTGGGATAAGGTCCCCCTTGTTGAGACCTTTTCTGTCTAGCAGAGACAGAGAATTTCTCTTATGAGTCCTTCCAGGCAAGACAATTCCCTTTTAGATTGCCATTTTATACCACAATGAAGACAAAATAAATTGCCTGAAACAGATACATATTTGTTTTGGGGGTTGAAGGAAAGAGAAATGTTCAGACTTCCCAAACCCTTTCTGTTATAGTTGCTTTGACTGGTGATGTTAGAGAGATGTGTAGTAGAGCTGGTCAATTTTAGAGAAATTTGAAGTTCTTTCTTAATACGGACCAGGTCCCTGTCCATCTGATCATTCCTTTCCAGAGCTAGGGGAAGTCTGGTCTTAGCAGTATTTAGATTGCTTTCTAACTATGTTTGCCTATTAGTAGCTTGCCTTTTTCTTTTTCCAGATTTCTCAATCATTAGATCCAGCTTCTCCCTAAGTTCTAGTTTTTCAGATTCTAGAACCATCACTTGTTCCTCAAGAACTGACATCTCAATCACCATCACCCGTTTGTTTAGACTATCAAGATTGTTGTTCATAGAGTTCTTTTCAGTGGTTAGCTCTATAACAGAGTCGATCAAGACATTTTCTAGGTTCCTCAACCTTGGAACATAGTAAGTATTTAAGCTTTTCTTCATGTCAAAGAGGGTTATCTTTTCTTCATCGTCCTCATTGTCTGATTTCTTCATGAAAGAAAACATCCCCTCAAACACGTTAGCATCATCTTGACCAACTACCATGTATGCATCATGAGGGCATTATGATTCTCCTGATTCACTTGAAGAGTCCCCAATACAACAAGAGTTTTCTTCACGACTTGGTCAGCTGCAACTTTTCTTGTGTTCTTATCAAATACATGGTCGTTCATTCAGTCCTTTTCGCCTCCAGGTCTATGAAGCTCTTTGTTTTCAGCTTTAGCATCAAACAGTCTCTCATGAAGTGCCCATCCTTTCCGCACTTCTAACAGATGTCACTTGCAGTTGCAGTTCGAAGAAGATTCCCGCTTTCCTAAACCCTCCATGTTTTCTCACAATTTTATGAAATATCTTTGTGAGATTGTCCATGTCATCCTCTTCACTAGAGACTTCACCAGATGAAATTTTTGAGGACTAGTTTGGCTTCTTTCTTTGAGATGTCTTGATTTCTGTTCATCTCATGGGTTTAAAGATTTCCACTGAGAGCATCCATTGTCAAGACTTTCAGATCCTTAGCCTCAATAATATCATCCACTTTGCTTGCCCAATACTTGGGAAGGCTTCAAAACACTTTCCTCACCTGCTTGTTTGTGCTTATAGGTTCACCCAAACTTCATAGCTCATTGGTTATGGAGGAGAGTTTCTCCATTTTTCATTGTGAAATTCTCATATTAGTTGGTCAACATGTTAACCTTTCATTCCTTCACCTGCTCATTTGCAGTCCTCAGGTAGTCCCATATTTTCTTTTGCTGATTCACATCCAGAAATCCAGTTATATTCTTCAACACCAATCTCACACACTAGCACTTCTTTGAATTGTAGCTTTTCTCAATCTTCTTTCTGTCCGCTTCGTTGTACTGTTGTTGAGTCGTCGAAACAACTTTTGTTATTTCACCATCCTTCACTTCAACAGTTGAAATGAGGGTCCATCCAACACTATGTCCAATAGTTTGCTGTCTACAACCATCAGATAATGGTGTATCCTTGTTTTCCACAAGCTATATAATTGGCCATTGAGACATGGTGGTCGTGTTTATGATTGTCCCTCTTCTAGGTTCAACGGAGCAACCATTCTTTGACATGAGTATCTCTATTGGTGTTAACAACCTAGAGAGAACCTGCACTGATACCAATTGATAGAATGCGTGCGTACACTACCAGTCAATGGACCAAGTCCATTAACTGAACCTGACAGATTTTGCAAAGTAAATAACAATAATAACACAGCACAAGCATTTTATGTCGAAACCTCCTTTCTTAAAAGAGTAAAACCACGACATGTTTCATAGAAATTTCAACTGTCACTAATCTTTCCTTAAGCAAAAGTGAACCCAGTTAAACCCAATATGAGAAAAAGTTATTAATGACATGACCAAGTAATCTACCTATTACTTGAAGAACCTAAGCATATACGACATTGCCCACTAAGCTATCGCCCCTAGATAACTTAGAATTTTCCTAAGAGAGTATTTTCAAGTTAAGAAAACTAAGGTTGTGACTATTGGACATTAGGTTAATGAAGAATAGTCACAACCTTCGAGACTACGCCATTGGTCGAGGTCTTTATCCTTTCTGCCACAATTGATGACTTGGCACCAACCAACTGTACTTTTTTCAGCATGACATTGAGGAGTATGTCGCACCAAAGACCAGGTCCCTTTACAAGGTCCCTGGGTTTGTCAAGTCATCAGTTGGCGACTGTGCACTAACCATTTCTACGTTTTTTAGCCTAGCAGTAGAGAGAATATATCAAACCATGGATCATGTCCCTTAACAATGTTCCTGGGCTTGTCAAATCATCAAAACTACAAATAACAGGCTTTATGGGGCGGGTTGTTAGTTTATGGGTTAAAAAGAAAGGTCAAACAGGTAGTTGATTAGGATTAAGACACGTGTACAATATGAGAAGACCGTTAGTGAGAGGGGCCTGTATGTACCTATAATTGGACCGTTAGTGAGAGGGGCATGTATGTACCTATAATTGGAAAACAGGGGCTTAGGTGGACGCAAAGTATAACGGAGGCCATATACGTACCATTTATCAAAGTCTGGAGGTAAATCCATCCTTTTTCCCTTTATGTAATTAGTCCGGTGGATTGTATTTCCATCACTAATTATTGAAAATATGATTTAGTAAATAATTGTACATTCTCTCTAATGCATTAAGCTTTAAGATGAGATGATCACACGCAAAGGTCATGAATTCAAATTTCACCACCATATAAATTAGAAGAAAATTCCACGACAAAAAAATGGATATAATTGAGTAAATTATCATACACTCTCTAAATATGATATATGTATATGTGATTTGAGAATTTAGGAGTTAAACCATGGAACATGTGAAAATCTTGAAATCCATCAAGATATGTTTTTTCACTATTTCAAGATATCAAAGTCTAGCTTATAATTATTTTTCCATTAATGAAGAATTAAATTTATTTTGTAAGATGAATAAAAGTATAACATTGTGAGATTACTTTTGAATTTTAAAAGGTGGAAATGAAAAATGAAAGGATTGTGTATTTTTTAAACAGTTGTAACTTTTTTGAAGGTTGTGACTCTTTTGAAGAGTTGCGAGTTTTCTCAAAGGTTATGATATTTTCGAAGTGTTGTGACATTTTTGAACGGTTGTGACTTTTTGAAAGGACTGTGACCTTTATAGTAAGGCTATATAGGAACATGTTCATACTACCCTTTGATATCTATAAATAGAGGGTTTCCTCTCATTTTTTGCATGACGGATTTCGAGAACCTCTTATTACTCTGCCTAAACATTTAGTTTTAGTATGCGTTTCTCCCGTTGAGTGATTCGCTGAAACTGTGGTTTAAGGTACCAATATACCGCGGAGTAATATCATTCTATCCTGAGAGAATATATTTCATTAACCTCAAATACATGAGGAATTATTTTTATTAAGGACGCATTGTGCATTCAGAAGGCTGGAGTTCTTCTTTTCAGTATTGTTTCTGGTTTGTTGCACATTATACTTTCTTTACTAGTTTTAACTTTATGGTTTTGAAAATATATTCTAACACATTTACTTCCAGAAAATTCATAACTCTTCAAAATAGTCAAAACCTTTCATTTTCCATTCACACCTTTTAAAACACCAACAATAATCTCATCATGTTATACTTTTATGCCTCGTAAAAACTAAATTTATTTCATCATTAATGGTAAAAAAATGATCATAAACATTAAGGTTTGACTTTCATATCCTGAAATATTAAAAGAAATTATTATGATGTATTTCAAGAGGTTCACATTATGGATGGTTTAACTCTTAAATTCTCAATCACATGTTGATATATCATATTTAGAGCGTATACTTTAATTTACTCAATTATATTTTTTTTTTCTGTGTCAAGCATATGAAATTTTCTTATGATATATCAGCTGGTGAAATATTAATACATGACCTCTATTTGTGATCTCATCATCTAAGAATTTAATCAGTGAGAGAAAATATACAATTATTTACTTAATTATGTTTTAAACATTCAGAAATGGAAATCCAATATGTGAGACTAATTAATTAAATCAAATAGGCAACGGAAGACAACTTTCCGTTATTAAAGCCTATGATTGGAATCTTACTAATAAAATTTGGAAACTAGCATTGTCTTACACAGTAAGCATAGATAGATCTAGAAATTAAATTTGATGAGTTTGATATTTAAATTTCTTAGAGTTGAACTCAATACACTTCAAAATTATGTGCTCATTTAATTTTTTTTGACATTTTGATGGACTCGTACACAAAACACATTAATACATTGCGGTTGGATGAAAACATTTTTTATGGCTACATCCCCCACTAGTTTGAAGTACATAGGATGTAACTAGGGTGCGCAATAAGAGAAACTTAGCCTAGAGGGGGTTTGGGAGGGGCAAGATTGGTGAACGAGGCAGGGAATGACCCTTTTGGATTGAGGTCTAAGAGCATATCCAAGAGTGGGAGATGACTGAACTTCAGAGATTGTATGCTTAACTTCACAAGTAGTTTGAGCCATTCGACAAATCTAAGCATGAAGGGTGGAGTTTTCGATGACACCATAGTCGACCAGCTTCTGTTCTGTAAGAAATAAAGAAGTTTTTTTTGGAGGTACAACTAAAAGGTCAGAGAATGAGAGTTTTTAAGGTTCAATGCATGTTGTAAACAATGCAATTGTATCTTCCCTATGAAAGTTCAAAATCCTTTGCCACTCAACTGTACAACATTTGTCGTGCTTAGGCCCCTTCTTCTCTTATCTAGTGACAGAGTCCATGGCTTGCCTCTTCAAACCTACCGCTTTAGTAGGTGAGTCACTACTAAAGTGAAAGAAAGGCTAGATCAATAAAAGAATATACTATGAGTCCCCCTATCCCATGTTAGAATGTATGCTTCCACCAGTACTCACAGGAGAAGGTCCCTTGTCAATATTAAAGTTCAGAAAATAAATAGTCCAATGTAAATTAGGAACAAGAGTTCACGTGAAAACTTCCTTGATCAAGGGAGTAAAACCACGACTTGTCGCACATGATTTTCAATTGTTTTCACTTACCTAAAGCAAAAGTGAATATTGATTACAACCACAACAGTGAGATCAAACTCTTAGTCCCACACTATGTAATATTCCTTTTACTACTGAGCCAATCCCTGTATCTATTTTCCACTATATTAACTATCAGTAATTAATATAGACTTCAAACCTAAGACACAAAGTTAACTCTAACAATGTTCTTACCCTCACTACAGACGAGATTTCGAAATGTTTCTTATAATAGTAAAACAAATCCTAAATGTTTAGCACATTACAAACATTCAAGAACAACATCACACACAGATAACACTTCTTCAGTTGATGAGGTCCCTTGTTGTATGTGTTCATGTTGAAGATGACCTTCTCTTTGTAAGCATATGAAGTTCAGAAATTTGAAATCTTTGTTTGCCAAATCTTGAGTTTGTGTCTTTTGAGAACAGACTATATAAAATGGACACAAATCTCTTGGCATGATACCTTTAGCTGAGACCCTGCTTTTCTGAAAAGTTGTACACCAATCATGTAGATGTGACAACTGTTAGACAATTGTCTTTTCACCTTTTCACGTAGACAGTCTTTCTAGGACTAGGGCCCTTGCAGTGTTTTCTTTGTGAGTTATTGAAAAGACTTGCTAGCTCTCTCTATTTTTGAATGAATAATGTTGTTTGTTTATTGTGTATCTATCAGTCAACAACAATAGTTTTGACCACCGAAACAAATAACCTCGTCCACTTCCTATTGGTGAGTATGCTGCAATTTTCACCAACCAACCTGACGTACAACTTTACAACTATTCACCATTTTGAATCTAGAAGAGAGCACTCTGTCAAAGTTCAGGTCCCTGCATTTGTGAGGATCATCAAAACACCTAGAATACAACATTTTTCGCTTTTTGATGATGACACACAAACACTCCTCACATTGAGTTTATTCATTCATTTCCCCTGTCGTTAGTCCCAATAACAAGGACCTGGTCCCTTTTTGGATCCCTGAGTTTGTTAAATCATCAAAACTTAAAATGAACTCTAAAATAACACCCCACACATCTAACAAACTCGCATGGTTCACTGATTCACCGATTCACCGACTACAACAAAAGAGCGATACATAAAACAATAACCAATAGAGAAACTCAAAGTTGTATGACCTGTAAAAATATAAACACAATTGATACTTCAAACACGAAAGGAAGAAACAATTGTTCATTTTCCACACAAGAAAGATTGGGAGGATGTTAAAGCTGGAGGACAACATTAATACAACAACGATAAAGAAGAGAGGCCTGATCGTGTACGGGTGACACATCTTGATGAACAATTTCATGATAAAAAAATTTGAAATTATTTCCATTCAGATCTAGAAATGGAGGAGTTCTTGAGAAAAAATCTCGAATTAGATTTCCACTCAGACTCCATTTGGGTCAGATTCAACATTAATATTTAGTAGGGGACTCAGAGATACTGAAAGCATAAATAATTAAACATAAACCTTATCATTTCAAAAAGTATTTTGTAGAGAGATTAAACATAAACCTTATCATTTCCAAAAGTATTTTGTAGAGAGACATATTTGTATGTTCATGGTATTTGAATTGAACTGTAGTAGCTTTTACTGAAACCCTTCACATGATTAAATGAAAAGGACCATGTAGAATTCCAAACTACAACTCATATGCTTAAAATCCTAATATCCGCCAAATGTGAATGTACAACATCATTTATAAATTAATCCGAACCTATACCTAAATTTGTGAAATGTATTTTGTGAAATTAGTAGAGGTGCATGCAAACTAGCCTGAACACCATGGATATAAAGGGGAAAGAGTACGCGGAGGACCTTCACTAAAATTTGTGAAGGTAGAAAGATTGTTTTCAAAAGAACCTCCAAGTTTGGAGAGGAAACGTAATAATGAAGAAATGTTGGAAAATTAAGATTTGTCTAGAAACTCCTAGATTGGAGATATTTTGTAGTAGATATGTTAGAAAGGTAAGAATTTTCTTGAAACTCCTAGGTTGGAGATATTTTGTAGTAGATATGTTAGTCTTGATTTAAAATAAGTGGTGGTTAGTGAGCCACATAGGTATATAGTTTGGTGTGAGATATTTTGCTTATTATGTGGTTGTGATTCTCACACTTTATCTATAAATAAACCATATGTAAACATCATGTGAGAATAAAATAATTTAACACAAGAAAACTTACGCCTTGTTCTTCACTTTCACATTTCCTGTAGCAATTTATAGCTGTGATTTCCTACTATTTACACCTTCTAGACTTGAAGCTCTTTTTTTACAGAGTCTACTTCCTAAGGGATATGAATCAATTTATTTGTTTCGCTCATCTACTTTCTATTCTTTCTTGAATTTTCTTGCTGAAAAATTACATGCCACCTGAAAATCAACCAACGACATGTCCTCTGACTTTTACCAGAGAGAATTATCACATATGGGCCATCAAAATGAAGGCTTATCTAAAGGATCACAATTTATGGGAAGTTGTTGAGCTTGGATAACCTGTTGTGCAGCCCAACTCACAATGAAATTTAGAAGTATGAGTTGGTGACTAGATCTCCACGAGCTCTCACTTCATACATTCAAGTCTTACAGACGTGATGTTTATGAGGATTATGACTTGTGAAACAGCTAGAGAGGCTTGGTATAAGTTAAATGAGAAGTTCGAAGGCAACAATAGAGTAAAGTTTGTTAGACTCGTAGCATTAAAGAGAGAGTTTGAGTTTTTGAAGATGAAAGACTCAGATAGTGTGAAAGAAAACTCTTCAAAGCTGATGGAGATTGTGAAGCAGATAAGAATGTTCGGTAAAACCTTTCCAGATCAGAAAGTTGTAGAAAAGATCTAGGTCATCCTTCCAGACAAGTATGAATAAAAAATCTTATCTATTGAAGAGTCTTGTGACTTGACTACTCTTACAATAGCCGAGCTAATCTCCAAATTGCAAGTACAAGAGCAACGGGTCACTATGAGAAGTGAAGGGATAGTAGAAGACGCCTTTCAAGAAAGGCATAAATTCAAGCATTAAAAGGAAAGCAGAAAAGTTTGGTTGGATAAATTTTGGAGAGGTATAATCTGGTGGAAACCAAGGTGATTTGTCGATAAAAGGAAACTTTCCACCTTGTGGCATCTGTAAGAAGACAAACCACTTAGAGAAGAATTGTTGGCGAATTCAAAGAGGTCTCCAATTCAATGCAGACATTGTAAGAAGTATGGAAACATTGATATGTACTCTAGGCAAAAGCAAACTCAAAGTGGACAGTCTTTCCATCGAGTGAATTTCGCAGATGATCACCAAGTTGGAAAATTAGAGGAGGAGGTTTTCATGGCCTCACAAACATCACTTATTGACCAATGCAAATGGTATGTAGATAGCGCGTGCACAAGGCACATAACGATTGGTGAAAATCTATCTGTTACCTTTGACAGATCTGATAGAACCAAAGTGAAGCTGGGAAATGGCTCATTGATGGAAGCTCACGGTAGAGGGTCAATAAAATTTCCTACTGATAAAGGTACAAAAAATATTAATGATGTTCTTTATGTGCCAAATTTGACTCAAAACTTGTTAAGTATTGCTCAATTGCTTCATAAAAGTTATTCTCTTAATTTTAAGGACAAACAATGTGTCATTGATCCTAAAGGATATGAAGTAGCTAAAATTAGCATGATTGACAATTACTTTCCAATTTCGTGCTATTCTATTGATACTTGCTCTATTAATATTGAACTGAGCAATATTTGGCTTTGTCACAAAAGTTTTGGTCCTTATAATATTAGCTCACTCGTATATATGCAATCAAGGGTATTGTTCTTGAAGTACCCAGAATTGACATGTGTAGAGATTTTTGCGAGTCATGTCTATTTGGTAATATGCATAGAAGATCCTTTCCTAAAGGAAGTCTTTGGAGATCTAAGGAAAAGCTAGAGTTGGTTCATACAGATTTATGTGAAAAAATGAGGATGACTTCTTTGAGTGGAAACAAGTATTTTGTTCTCCTTGTATATGATCTGACTCAAATGACTTGGCTCTACTTTTTTTAGTAGAAAATATGAAGTTTTTACTGTTTTTAAAAAATTTAAAGCTATGGTAGAAAGGGAGAGTGGTTGTAAACTGAAGTATATTAGATCCGATAATGGAACTGAATACACTTCGTATTAGTTCAGCAGGCATTGAAAAGATTTGAGTATTCAACAACATTATCTTTTAGCTACACTCCAATACAAAACGGGGTTTTTGAGAGGAAGAACAAAATTGTGATGGAGATGGCAAGATGCATGTTGGCAGAAAAGAAGATGCCTAAATACTTTGGGCTGAAGTAGTCAGTACTGCTGTCTATTTTCTAAAAAGATTACCAATTAGAGTAGTCCAAGGCATGACACCATTTGAAGCATGGAAGGGTATCAAGCCATCTGCAAGACACTTGGAGGTATTTGGTTCGGTATGCTATTCACATGTTCCTGATGCTAAAAGAGGCAAATTAGATTGCAAGGAAGAACTGTGTTTTTTTTTGTTGGTCAATAGTACAATTGCAAAAGGAGACAAAGTGTACAATGTTAGTAGTAAGTAGGTGTTTGTTAGTAGAGAGCTTGTAGTTGATGAGTCTAGACACTATGACTGGGATCGAGATACTGTTGTGAAGAACCAAGGTGGGAATAATTCAGGTGCAACTCAAAATTAGAAAAAGTGATACTCCCTCTAGTCCTATTGCTAGAACAAAAAACAATTCAAATGTTAAATTGAATACTAACACTCCTGTTTTGAAGACCAAATCACTAGCAAAAGTTTGTGAGCAATGCAATTTTTCCCTTAGTGAACCATCCTCATCTAAATAAGCAACAAACCAAAAAGTGTGGATTTGAACAATGGAGGAGGAACTTGCCCTGATTAATTAAAATGATACTTGGGAGTTGGTTGATAGGCTAGAAGAGAAGAATGTTATCAGTGTCAAATGGGTCTATCGAACAAAGTTCAATCCAGAAGGCTCCATCTTTAAGCATAAAACTAGACTTGAAATTAAAGGTTATTCTCAGCATCCTGGATTGTACTTTGGAGAAACCTTTGCTCCTGTTGTGCAGCATGAGACAGTAAGGTTTCTAGTCACTCTCGCAGCACAATACAACTCGAAAATCTTTCATTTGGATGTAAAATCTGCATTTCTCAATGGATTGATTGAAGAACACATATATGTTGAACAACCTGAAAGTTTTACAGTTTCACGTTAAGAAGACAAGGTGTACAAGCTTAAAATGGCTCTCTATGGTCTTAAACAAGCCCTAAGAGCTTGGTATAGTAGGCTGGATTCTCATTTGTTGTCTCAAGGCTTCAACAGAAGCCTAAATTAGCCTACTTTGTACTTCAAAAGGCAAGTGGATGGAATGTTGATTATGATATCAGTTTATGTCGATGATTTAATGATTACAGGAGAAAATCCTCTTCCGGTTTAACAAGTTTAAAATGAAACGCTAAAAGTTTTTGAGATGACCGATCTAGGAGAAATGAAATTTTTCCTGGGAATGGAGATAACTCAATCTTGTGAAGGAATTTTCTTATCTCAGAAGAGGTATGTCTTGAATCTGTTAAAAAGGTTCAATCTTGACAAGAACAAAGTTGTTGCAACTCCACTTGTTGTGAATGAAAAATTAATGAAGAATGATGGCGAAGAGAGGGAAGATCCAAAAGTTTATAGAAGTCTAATTGGAAGTTTATTGTATCTAACATCTTCTAGTCCAGACATAATGTTCGTTGTCTGTTTGCTATCTCGATATATCCAAAGTCCCAACACTAAGCATTTTGGAGCCGCTGGTGTTAAGGTTCAATTGGGGGACGATTAATTATGGAATCCGGTATAGAAATATGGAGAATGGAGCTCTTATTGGCTATCCTGATAGTGATTGGGGTGGATGTTTGTATGATTACAAAAGCACTTCTGATTATTGTTTTTCGTTTGGTTCAGACATTTTTTCTTGGAGCACAAAGAAGCAAGATATTGTAGCACAATCTTCAGCATAAGCAGAGTATGTGGCCGCTGGCTCTGCTACAAATCAAGCAATTTGGTTAAGAAAGATCTTGTTGGAATTGTATTTGTTTCCAAAAGAACAAATAGTGATCTATGTAGACAATAAATCAGCCATTGCGATGGCTGAAAATCCGGGGCAGCTTGGAACAACAAAGCATATCAACATAAAATTTAATGCTTTAAGAAATACCGAGAAGAATGGTGAAGTTAAGTTGGTGCATTGCATCAGTGAATCATAAGACCGATATTCTAACCAAGGCTCTTTCCACTAAGAAGTTTGAGTTTCAAAGGTTGTTGCAAGGAGTTTAAATGAAAAAAATCTTAAGGAGTGTTAGAAATTAATATTTGCCTAGAAAATCCTAGGTTACAGATATTTTGTAGTAGATACGTTAGAAAAGTAAGAAATATCTAGAAACTTCTAGGTTGGAGATATTTTGTAGTAAATATGTTAGTCTTGATTTAAAATAAGTGGTGGTTAGTGAGCCACATAGGTATATAGTTTGGTGTGACATATTTTGCTTATTATGTGGTTGTGATTCTCACACTTTATCTATAGATACACCATATGTAATCAAACATCATGTGAGAAATAATAATTTAACTCAAGAAAACATAAGCTTCTTCTTCACTTTCAGATTTCCTGTAACAATTTATAGCTGCGATTTCCTACTGTTTACACTTTCTAGACTTGAAGTTCTTCCTTTGTTATTGTAACAAAAACCATTTTAAGGAAAAAAGAAGAATCACTACAAGAAAAGTGTTAATTGCATGGAGATTTTCCTGGGATCAGTATTGAAATTTCCAAGAAAATATGTATCCTACGAATGTTAATACTAATCCCTACAAAAATTTCCATGTGCTTCAAACTTTTCTTGTAGTGAATAAATGAAAAATACAGAAAAGAAATAATGTAAAAAAATTCTTACTATAGTAAATAAAAGTAACAGATAACAATTAAATGAAATATGGACACCACATCTTTAATCGTGCATAAATTTGTCTGTTAATAACTCATAATATCAGATAATTATCCTAGAAAAGGAACTACGAATATATAAAAAATTCAAGTGCATTCAAATATGATATCTCGCTAAATCTCAATTATCAGCTAGACTTTTTCCCTCAAACAAAGGTTTTTGCAGATGAACTGGTATGTTTGGCTTCTGTAGAAGCATGCCCTTCACATTCTTGACCAACTCGCGCGTGCCTGTGCATGTCTAGTATAATACTTCCCCAGTCGTTTAAATTATGGTATGCATTGTTCTACTCTTCACTTTTAAGACGGACTCTTCGTGATATCACACTAATATAATATCTTCGAATATTCCAATTTTTTCCCCCAAGAAACAAATCCATAGAATTTATCGAGTTGGATACTCTGGTTTCCATAATTATTTTAATGTAGCGAACAACTAATGCAGCCTTGACTTCAATTTTAACAATTTTATCTGTTAGCATTACCACGTGAAATAAGCAACTTGTCTCTCGGATTGGAAACCATATGATGTGTTGATCCACCATCGATTTTGTAAAAAGTTCTATCATCTTCAAGAAACTTCCCGTCATGAATAAGAGAAAATTGCTTTGAGCTTACTCCTTCTTTGATCCCATTCCTACATTTGTAATCGTTGATCATATCAAAAGTCCTTGAATACACTGTGATTGCAACATTAGCATAGGGTCTCCTCACCAAAAGTACTGCCACACCCCGATCCTACACCCTGGGCGGGACTAGCACTCAGTGACCATTTCTGGCCACGAGCGAACCCTTGACCTGGATTACTTAACTCAACGGAAGACAACAATCATACATATCTGAATGAAATAACTTAACTGAACTGAACAATAATATTGTCTCGAACATTTTAAAAGTTTAAACATTCAAATTGGCCAAAATGGAAACCAAGTCTTTAATATGAGAATGAAAAGTAAAGACTACTGGTCTACTAAATTTCTATGAAGCCTCTAAACTGATTGATATGAATGTTGGGACAAACCCCACAACATTCTATCGAACTAATCTAGAAAGCAATAAAGAGATGTCCCTCGGAACGCGAGGCTTACCAATTGACTCTGGAGTGCTCAACTGGATCAACGGTGCGCTGGATGTCGATCCTCGTTACATGCGTCTGAATCAAGATACGATGCAGACCAACTGGCATCAGTACATTGAATGTACAAGTATGCAAGTTGGAAAGCTAAACAACACTTACGATTGAAAAGGAGTAAGAATGAATACTTACCTTGGCTCTGCTCAACTCCTGATCTACTAACTCTTATTCAATATACATAACTAAAAGAAATTGCAATATAAAGAAATTCTGACTGAAAACTTTTAATATATACAAGTATACTATAATATCTTAGATGTATATAAAAATACAATAATTTATGTATATGAAAATACAATACTGTTGTGGGAGGTTCTCTAACCGACAACCATCACTTAAGAGATACAGTGATCATACAACGATACTCGACCCACGCTGCCCGGTCATCCTAACTTTGCAAGAGTTTAGGACTAGGACCTGAACAACCTAATGGATCCACTAGTAAACTATGAAGATGATTCATCTAAAAAGTATGACCCTTTTCTACCTATGATGGTTAAATGGTTTACATGGAGACTTGAGTTAATTTGAACTCCCATCCCCACATCGGTGCTCATTACTACTCCCAAAAAATATATATACTATGTTTTTAAAACATACTAATTGAATTAAGTTCGTTGATGATTTCTAGATATTTGTAAGTCAGTTGAAGTAATTAGAATCATCGGAAGGTGTTAATGTACCTTGGAAGGGCTTAAAAGGGCTAAACTATGAAATCTGAACGAAAAATGCCTGGTTGGGCGTACTGGTGGCACGCCACGCCAGCCTCAGTTTACTGAGGCCTGGTTCTGTCACACTGGTGGTACGGCGCGCCAGGCCTTGGTTGATTAAGGCCAATTTCTAGCGTACTACAGACGTGCCGCGCCTGCCCTTACTCAGGTGCGTCTGACGAATTTTTCAACTTGTTTTCCATCTCCAACTCTCCAAAACATCTTAGCTCCTTCATTTAATGTTGGTAACCCTTAATACAATCAAAATCTACTGAATTTAACTCAAAATAACTCCAAGAAACAAGAGTCAAACCAACAATAGAAGCCAACAATCCAATCAACAAGAAATCCAAACTTTCTTTCAAGATCTTAACTTCTACCATGAAGTTAACACATAAATTTGTTGAATTGAAATAAATTGGTGAGTGGGTGAAGTAACCAACATAGAATATCCCACATACCGGAAAGGTATCGCCCCTGACGAAATCCACACAATGATTTTTGGCGTTCTTGCTTCTTCTTCTCCTTTCTCATTTTTTCTCCTCTTCTTTTCTCTTCTCTCAAAACCCTAACTTGTTTTCGTAATGCGTAAACTGAATGGGATCGGCTTGAACCCCAACTTATTACCCAAAAACAAAATTAAATAATTCGGTAAGGAAAATACTAAAACACCCCTAACAAATCCGGATTGGACTTTCCTCTGTCCAATAGCCCAACTTCCGAAAGTCATATCTCCTTCATAAGACCTCAAAATTTTGCAAACTTGGCACCGTTGGAAAGATCTTCCCAAGAGATTTCTATGCACATAAAGAAATCACCCTAAATCCTCCTAAGCTGGATGTTATGGCCGTTTGAAAATGACAAAAACTAACTTTTGAAATCTGGAAATTTTCCAGATTTCCTTATTTATGTCCAAAAATGATTATTCTTGGTCTCTTAGCTTAAACTTAGTTGTTTCAAGTTACGAGATGCTACAATATCATCCCCTTGGGAACATTCGTCCTCGAATGAGAACTCTTTCATTAAGCTAAGGGTAATAACACCATTTCAGCACTCAACAAACAAAAGCAAGTAATAACATGCTTACACATAGTTTTATAAGTGCTAAGAAGATAATTTAGTATCTTGATCTGCATTCTCTCCGATTTCAAAGAGGTGTGAATATCTCTTCTTCATATCTTCCTCAGCTTCCCAAGTCGCTTCTTTAACGAATTGGTTCCTCTAAAGGACCTTGACTGAAGCAACTTCTTTTGTCCTAAACTTGCGAACTTAACGATCCAGAATATGAACCGGAACTTCCTCATAGGATAGGTTATCCTTAATCCCAACATTCTCTGTTGGTACTATAAATTAAGGATCACCTTAGCACTTCTTCAACATAGAAATATGAAATACCAGATGAACCACTGCTAACTCTTGGGGTAGCTCCAACTCATAAGCCACATTACCCAAACTCTTGGAGATTCTGTAAGGACGAATATACCGGGGACTAAGTTTCCCCTTCTTACAAAACCTCATAACACCCTTCATGGGTGAAACCTTAATATACACCCAATCATCCACCTCAAACTCTAATGACCTTCTCCTAACATCTGTATAGGACTTTTGACGACTTTTGTCCATCTTCAACCTTTCTTGAATAACTTTAAACTTATCCATAGCTTGGTGAACTAGATCTGGTCCTATCAACCCTGCTTCACCAACCTCGAACCACCCAATAGGAGATCTGCATTTTCTCCTATAAAGAGCTTCATAAAGAGCTATTTGGATGCTTGAATGGTAACTGTTGTTGTAAGCGAACTCAGTGAGAGGTATGTGATCATCCCAATTCCCCTTAAAGTCAATCACACAAGCTCTCAAAATATCTTCTAAGGTATGGATAGTATGCTCTGCTTGTCCATCTATTTGAGGATGAAAAGCAGTTCTTAAGTTCACCTTTGAACCCAAACCTTTCTGGAAAGATTTCTAGAATTGTGCAGTAAATTGTACACCTCTATCTGAAATAATGGAGACCGGAACACCATGCAGTCTCACAAATTCTTGAAGGTATATCTTGGCATAATCTTCTGCTAAATAGGTAGTCTTTACTGGCAAGAAATGGGCTAACTTCGTCATTCTATCGACAATCACCCAAATAGAATCATGTTGCCTTCAAGATCTTGGCGAGCCTGCGATGAAATCCATATTAATCATCTCCCACTTCCATTCCGGAAGTTCTATACTCTTAGATAAACCTCCAGGCCTTTGGTGCTCCACTTTTACTTGCTGACAATTTGAACACTTGGCAACAAACTCTGCAATATCTTTCTTCATGCCTTTGCACCAATGTACTTCTCTCAAATCACTGTACATCTTGGTGGAACCCGGATGAATGGAATAACTAGAGCTATGAGCCTCCTCCAAGATCCTCTCTAGGAGTCAATCCACCTTAGGTACACATAATCTTCCTTGGTACTTCAGCACACCATCTCCCCTTATTTAAAAGCCAATACTCTTTGATTATGGACACTTGCCTTTAAATCAAGAAAAATAGGGTCTTGGTCTTGCTTCTCATTCACCTCTTACACTAATGAGGATTCAGCCCCATTGGTCACCATTATGCCTCCTTTTGTGGAATCCATAAGTCGGACCCCTAAACATGTACGTCTGTGCACATCTTTAGCTAACTCTCTCTTCCCTTCTTTCTCATGGGAAGTACATCCCATGGAAAACCTGCTTAAGGCATCAACAAACACATCATCCTTATCTGGGTGGTAAAGAATACTCATGTAATAATCCTTGAGTAATTCCAACCACCTTCTCTGTCTCAGGTTGAGCTGTTTCTGGGTGAACGCATATTGTAGGCTTTTGTGATCAGTGTTATATCAACATGAACACCGTAGAAATAGTGACGCCATATTTTCAAAGCAAACACTATTGCAGCCAATTCTATGTCAAGAGTTGTGTAATTCTTCTTATGAACCTTTAGTTGTCTAGAGGCATAAGTTATAACCTTGTCATTATTCATCAATAAACCGCCCAAGCCAACTCTTGATGGATCACAATATACCATAAATCCTTGAGTACCCTCGGGTAAGGTCAAAATCGGAGCAGTAGTCAATCTCTTTTTCAACTCTTGAAAGCTCTTCTCACAAGCTTCAGACCATTGAAACTTGATTGTCTTCTGAGTTAGCTTGGTCAAAGGAGAAGAGATAGATGAGAATCCTTCAACAAATCTCCTATAATATCAAGACAAGCCCAAGAAACTCCTTATAACTGTTGAGATTTAGGTCTACACAAACTCTGAACTGCTTCTATCTTTTGAGTGTCAACTCTAATCCCTTCACCAGAAACAATGTGGCCTAAGAATGCCACCGACTTAAGCCAAAACTTACACTTGGAGAACTGGGCATATAGCTCCTTATCTCTCATTGTTTGGGGAATAATCATGATGTGACAAGCATGATTTTATTCATTCCTTGAATAAACAAGTATGTCATCAATGAAGATTATGACAAACAAATCTAAGTAAGGTTTCAAGACTCTGTACATGAGATCCATGAATTATGCAGGTGCATTTGTCAATCCAAAGGACATAAACAAAAATTCATAATGCTCATACCTTGTTCTAAAAGATGTCTTTGGAATATCACATTCACTTACTTTCAACTGATGATAGCCTGATCTGAGGTAAATCTTGGAAAAGCTAGAAGCACCCTGAAGTTGATCAAAAAGATCATCTATCCTAGGAAAATGATATTTATTCTTGATGGTCACCTTATTCAATTGGTAGTAGTCTATACACATCCTAAGGGAGCCATATTTCTTTCTTACAAACAAGATCGAAGTGCCCCAAGGTGAGACACTTGGTTGGATGAAGCCATTATCAAACAAGTCTTTCAATTGTTCTTTTGGCTCTTTTAACTCTGCTGGTGCCATTCTGTATAGTGGAATGAAGATAGGACTAGTATCTAGGATGATGTCTATGCCAAAGTCTATCTCTCTTTCGGGAGGGACTCCGGGTAGATCATCAGGAATGACTTCTGGAAATTCACTGACTATAGGAACTGACTGAAGGGAAGGTACCTCAGCAGAGTCATTAACTCTGTCAAGTGATAGATACACCCCTTAGAAACGATGTTTCTTTCCTTTTGTTATGAAATGAAACAACCTTACGCACTGCTGAACTACTACTCCACTCTATAATTGTCTCATTAGGAATCTAAAACTTGACAAGTCAATTTCTGCAATCTATTCATGCATAACAGGCATGAGCCAGTCCATACATAGAATGACATCAAAATCTACTATGTCTAACTCTATTAAATTCTCCATGGTACTCTTATGACTAACAAAAATAGGACAATCACGATAGACCCTTTCTGCTAGAATGGATTCACTAGGTGTGGAAACACTGAATTGTTTGGTATGTTGCTCAGGAGAAATCTCAAACTTCATATGAACATAAGGAGTTACAAAATATAAACTCTCTCCTTTGTCTAATAATTCATAAACAATAAAGTCAAACACTCGAATCATACCAGTGACAACATCTGGTGAATTCTCTTATTCTTGGAAATTATTAAAAGCATACAATCAGTTTGTTCCTCCGCCAGTACCAGAAGTAGCTCCCCTAGGTGCAACTCTGTCTGGTGGAGCATCTAATGAAGACTGAGCTTTATTTCCCCCATTACCACCACTTTTCTTACTCTTTGGAAATTATCTCATCTGGTCTGGCCGCACTTGAAACAACCCGTAAAGCCTTCACGAAAGATTCCAGAGTGATTCCTACCACACCTGGCGTAGGCATGAAGGCTTACTACCTCCTTGCGCCATACTATCCTATGAATATGCAGGTCTAGCTCAGGAGTTCTGACCATAATGCTCAACACTTTCTCTAGGCGTAGGTGCACTAGCAGATCATGGTAGCATGACCTTTGTGTTTCTGAAATTGTGGTCAGCTCGAACCACCTTTCTGTTGCCAAGACTCATTCCCAGTCTTAGCTTTCTTGTTCCTGTAATGTTCTCTATCCCTCAGCTTTTCCTCTTTAACTTGCTGCACATAGACTATTAGCCTTGATATGTCCATGTCGCCAATCAACATTGCAACCCTGCCTTCCACGCTTGATGCATGACCCAATTCAGCAAAAAAAAAAAAACTCATTCTACTCCTTATGTCCTTCACCGATCTCGACAGCGTAGCGAGAGAGATGGGTGAACTTTTGCCCATACTCATGCACACTCAAGGAGTTCTGTTCCAGAGTAAGGAACTTCCTTACCTTGGCTTCCTTCAGCTCTCGAGAAAAGAACCTCCCCAGGAAGTCTTCTTCAAAGCAAGCCTAACTTGCATGTGGTGCATCCTCAGCTCTGCCTCCCTCCCATTGGTCAAAACAAGTCCTAGACACATTCTTCAGTTTGTATGCAGATAATTTAACCCTCTCAACATCAACCACATGCATTACCTCAAACAGTATCTTCAAATCTTCCACAAAGTTTTTCGGATCCTCAATAGTGCTTGATCCGTTGAAGCTAGGAGGATTCCTTCTTAGAAACTCACGAACCCTTGAGGTGTTAGCCCCTTTTTGTCGAGATTATCTTTGTTGCCTGAATTGATTAGTTACTACCTGTTTTGGCATCCGGATACCTTCCCGGAATTTAGCATTTTTAACCTCTCCTTGGGGTTTCACATCAAGTGAATCAGGAATCTCTTGTACATCAACATTTCTTTGGGCTGGTCGACCTCTGTCTGCTCATCGTGAAGGCATGATGATCTGAAAATACGGGTTAGCACGAATTAAGGATTGACTTTTAGAGATAACCTCTACGCACAAAAACAATACGAAAGAAGTGAAACATTCCTAAATGTTGTCGCCTCCTAATTATAAATGTGATACACTTCACACCGATGACTAACACTCTACAGACACGGCTTGATAGACTCCCTAGGACTCTTGAACTCTGGCGCAGATACCAAGTTCGTCACGCCCCGAGCCTACACCCTGGGTGGGACCGGCACTCGGTGATCATTTCTGGCCTCGAGCAAAGCCTTGGCCTGGCTAACTTAACTAATAGGAAGACAACAATCATACTTATAAGAATGAAATAACTTAACTGAACTGAACAATAATATTGTCTGGAATGTTTTAAAAGTTTAAACATTCAAACTGACCAAAATGGCAACCAAGTCTTTAACATGAGAATGAAAAGTAAAGACTACTGGACTACTAAATGTCTATGAAGCCTCTAAACTGATTGAAATGAATGTTTGGACAATCCCGACAACATTCTATTGAACTAATCTTAAAATCAATAAAGATATGTCCCCCGAAATGCAAGGAGGCTCACCAATTGACTTTGGAGTGGTCAACTGGATCAATAGTGCACCAGGATGTAGATCCTCATTACCTGCGTCTGCATCATGATACGATGCAGACCAACTGGCATCAGTCATTGAATGTACGAGTATGTAAGTTGGAAAGCTAAACAACACTTAGGCTTGAAAAGGAGTAAGAATGAATACTTACCTTGGCTTTTCTCAACTCATGATCTACTAACTGTTATTCAATATACACAGTGAAAAGAAATTCCAATATAAAGAAATTCTCACTAAAAAAATGCTTAAAACTGTGAATGTATACAAGTATACTATAATATCTTAGATGTATAAAATACAATAATTGATGTATATGAAAATACAATACTATTGTGGGAGATTCTCGAACCGACAACCATCACTTAAGAGCTACAGTGATGATACATCGTTACTCGACCCACGCTTCCCGGCCATCCTAACTTTGCCAAAGTATAGGTACTGAACTGCCTAGTGGATCCACTAGTAAACTATGAGAAGGGTTCATCTAAAGGTTATGACCCTTTTCTACCCATGATGGTTACATGTTTTACATGGAGACTTCAGTTAATCTAAACTCGCATCCCCACATCGGTGCTCAATACAACTCTCAATATATATATATATATATATATATATATATATATATATACACATGATCTTATGTTTTTAAAACATATTGATTCTGTGATTTGAAATTAGTGGTCAAAACTTAACTTTTAACAAATCTCTCTTGGAAATCATAGTTTCCCCTTTCTTTTATTAAAACTAGCCATGGGCTCTGTGGAAGTCTACATTTCTTTCTTTCTCAAAAGTTTGAAAACCTTTTAATTTAAGCTCTGAGGGACTACTTAGTTCCCTATATAACTCTTGAGAAATGAACTCAACTTTACTCTTTACTCAACCTAAACTTTAAGTCATAAAACAAAGTGAAAATGTTTGTGAAAGACTTTAACCTTTACTCTTCCTTTAATTGGAAACCTGAGCCTTGAAACAAATTTAAATGTTTCGACAAGACCTTTGGAAACTTTAAGAAACTTTACTTCATACCTTTAGACTTAACTTCTTAGCTCTCTTAACTTTGGTTTTAACTTTCCTTGAATAGATTATGGATTCAAGGTTCCGAATTAAGTTCTTTGATAATTTCTAGGTATTAAGAAGTCATTTGATGTAATTAGAATCATTGGAAGGCGTTAATGTACCTTGGAAGGGCTTAAAAGGGCTAAACTATGAAAAACTAGACGAAAAACACCGGGTAGGGCATACTGGTGGCGCGCCACGCCAGCCACGATTGACTGAGGCCTGGTTCTGGCGCATTGGGGGCGCACCGCGCCAGGACTTGGTTGACTGAGGCCAGTTTCTGGTGTACTGCAGGTGCGCCACACTTGCCCCTACCCAGGTGCGTCTGACGACTTTTTCAACTCGTTTTCCATCTCCAAACTCTCCAAAATTCCTAGTTCTTTCACTAGACGCTGGGAAACCTAAGTACTATGAAAATCTACTGAATTTCACTCAAAATAACTCGAGGAAACAAGAATCAAACCAACAATGGCTGCCAACAATTACAAGAAATTGAAACTTTCTTTCAATATCTTAACTTCTATCATGAAGTAAACCCATAAATTTGTTGAAATAAAATAAATTGGTGTGTGGGTGAAGTAACCCAACAAAAAAGGTCCCATATACCTTAATGGGATCGACCGTGATGAAATCCACACAACGATTCTTGGCGTTCTTCTTCTTCTCCTTTCTCCTCTTTTCTCTTCTTTTCTCTTCTCTCAAAACCCTAACTTGGTTTCTAAATGCGTAAACTGAATGGGATCATCTTGGACCCCAACTTATTACCCAAAAAAGAAATTAAATAATTGTGTAAGGAAAAGACTAAAACACCCTTAAGAAATCCGGATTGGACTTTCCTCTATCGAAGAGCCGAACTGCCAAAAGTCATATCTCCCTCATACAACTTCAAAATTTTGCAAACTTGGCGCTGTTGGAAAGATCTTACCAAGAGCTTTCCATGCACATAAAGAACTCACTCTAACTCCTCCTGAGCTAGAAGTTATGACTGTTTGAAAAGGACCAAAACTAACTTTTGAAATCTGGAAATTTTCCAGATTTCCCTATTTGTTTCAAGAAATGATTATTCTTAGTATCTTAACCTAAACTTAGTTGTTTCATTTTACGAGAAGTTACAAGTACCTTCGGGACTAAATTGTCGATATAAGCATGAAGGGTGGAGTTTTGGATAATGCAACAATCCATTAGTTTTTGTTCATCATATGTTAGGCAAACATCATTTTGAAAGTAGCTTTTGAAGATAGTTCGGTGTGCCTTACTTATAATGTAATACAGATTTCACATGTCTGATACTATCTTATTCCTTTACTTTTATAGTTACTGATTTGGTGACATGCATGTCTATAGTCATCTGTAAGACGATAAACAAATGGGATTCAGATTGTACCCCAGTAACTTTCACTTAAACCCTACATATGAGTAAATCAAATAGACCATGGTAAAATTCCAACTCGAACAATAAAAATTTTAAATCCGCCAGAGGTGGATGTAGAGTATCAGTTAGGAGTTATGGTTGAATCCTAAAACAATAAAAATTCAACTATTGAATGTAATAGCTAATCACACCATTTTAGCACAAAATTTATCTCAGAATTAATTACTAAAACTTGTTATCAAATGCGAAATAATATTTTATCTCAAATTGTTTGATGGAGAAAGCCTCTTTTTCGTTCTCATCTTCAACAATAGTTCTCTTGCGATTCATGCTCGACTCCATTTTTTGCAAAGCTTGAATTCTCCTAAAAAATAACACAAAAACAATAAAGAAAATAAGAAGCAGTAAGTTGTCACACCCCGAGCCTACATCCTAGACGTGGCCGGCACTCGAGAACCATTTCTGATCCCCAAGCAGCCCCTTGGCCTGGTTGACTATTTAACGGAAGACTTACTCAAGAATAAAGAAGCTTTAAAATAAAATTTATAACCTTCAAAATAAAGTAAATACTTAACTGAACTGCTCGAAAATACATAAGTGAAATAATAATACTCCCCCTGTTTCAAAAAGAGTGACATGGTTTGACTTGGCACGAAGTCTCAGAAAATAAAGAGGACTTTTTAATCTTGAGGTCGTAAATTAAAGTTATCTTAAATGTACAAAAATTTTCTTTATTCTTGTTGCTTTAAACATGCCACGTGGCAATCTGAAATTAAAATGTTACCAAAAAAGAAAAGAAGTTATTCTTCTTGAAACATACTAAAAAGGAAATGGGGTCATTCTTTTTTAAACGGAGGGAGTAATACTATGCAAAACAATCTGAAAACGTCTTAAAACAAAAGGAAAATACTGAGAGACTCATCAACACTAAGTATATATGAATTCTCTAACACTAGCATAGAAGTTAGGACAAGACCCACGACAACTCAAAATAACATGGAAGTAAATTGTGAAATCCTCGGAAAAGTAAGGAGACTCACCAAAGTTGTCTGAAGCGCAAAGTTCTCTCAATGAAACGCTTGTTGATGGTCCTAAACACCTATATCTAGTAATTCACATTTAGCTAAGTTACCTCAGTTGAGTCTTAATTCTTCCATTACCCCACTAGGTGAAATTATACCTCTTATTGTCTGGTCCATCAACAACTTTGAGTCTCTCTTTACTTGGATTAAAATCTAGCGAGAATTTGAATATGACTAACCAAATCGAGCAAGTAGCTCAACTGACACTTGTATCAATATCTAAACCCAATCCATCAAATTTTATGCCCCAAACTTCAAAAACTCAAAATGATAATTCTGGTCTTACAAGTATGGAGAAAAATTTGTTGAGCCCAACTATTTTTAAAGTGCTACAAGATATGATACGAAAAGAAATTAAAAATTATGTGTCTGAGTTAGAGAATGAAAAGGATTCAATGAACACAGAAGCAACAATAGATGCTACTTTCAACAACATTGGTGTTAGCAAAGATTGAGTAAAGGTTGAATAAGGAGGAGAAAAGATGAAGAGATTATAGTTATTATTTTCCTTAAACTTTAATTATTTTTTTTTTGTAGTATCACTTTAGACTATATTAGAAATGTAGGATAAGAGAGCAAAATATCTATGTTCATAAGAAGTGTATGGAAGACCCAATCACCCCCACCTACCCCACCCCACCCCAAAAAGATTTAGAAAGATATTAGAAATGATGAACCTTCAATTAATACTCGACACATGTGATCAATAATAGATAATAATCATCTTTTTAGTGCTAGATGAAAAGTTACATCTTGAAGTACTAATCATGTTCTAAATGGATTTGGACATTCAAATACTTAATTACATATTTGTATGATTGATTATGAGAAAAGTGTATTTACTAAGTAGAAGTTGAATAAAGAACAAAATGACTTCATGTGTAATTAATAACGTAAGCCTATTCTTATTGTTAAATATAGTCCTAATTTAACACAATTTTTTTTGTAAGCAACACTCATAAAATTCATAACATATTTGAGAAACATGTTTTTCAACGGAGCTAGGAAATGTTCAATTGAGACAAAAGTATGTTGTGCTAGTCAAGTATCTCAAATGAAATAACATAATTTAAGGAAGGCTTCATCTGATGAGTTCAATACTGTAATATTACATGTAACATGTAGTTGTAAAAAAAATGAATATATGGATTTCGTATATATGGGCACATTATCTACTTATTTTTTCTTCCAATATAAGTTAAGTATGTAAAATTCTTGAGGAATACATATTTAATTAAGAGATGAACAAAAAATGTTAGCAAAAAAATAAGAAATCTGCCAAGTAAGAGTTGTGTTATCCCTGAAATTTCAGAATCTAACATTTTCTTTTGTATTTTTTTCATCTAGCTGGAAAGGCGAAGTTGTTGTATTTTTATATTAATAGTGTAATGCAAACCTCTTAATGTCTTAATAATCTTAGTAAATGAAATATAGAGTGTTGTGATTATTTCCAAATAAATATCGAAAATACTTCATTTGAGTTAGATGACAATCTACAAAAATTCCATAATACCATACTTCAACAAAATGATAGAAAAATATAGAAGACAACATATTGAACTCTCTTCAAGTAAAAATTCCAATTGTTCGCAGAGAAAGTATCAAAAGATATTGAGACAAACAAAAAGAAATATATCATAAAGAAAGTACCGTAAGTATAATACAAGTCTTTGTTTCGTTTTAATTTTCACAATAAGCTAATAAGTTTTTATTCATTATTTATAGAAAAAAGTCAAGTTATTACATTAGAAGTAAAAACTTGTGTTTGAGGACAACCTATATACTACATATCAAACAACTTCTCTTTTATGGAAAGTCAATCTAAAAGTTAATTTTCTTTTATTTCTTTTTCGCATGAATTTTCTTATGTTAATCATATTTTTTAGAGATGTTGCTTTTGATTTGAATATAAATTAATTGAACGTTTCACTTTTTATCAAGCACTTTTAGCCTTGTTAAAAAGTGTTGAGAACACAACACATTTATTTTACCAATACTTTCTTATATAATGGGAAAATGCACAAGTACCCCTCAACCTATGGCCGAAATCCCAGAGACACACTTATACTATACTAAGATCCTATTATTCTCCTGAACTTAGTTTATAAGTAATTTTCTACCCCTTTTCTCCCTACGTGACACTAGTTTGAAAAAAAAGTCAACCAGCGTTGGCCCCACAAGATAGTGCCACGTAGGCCAAAAAGGGGTAGAAAATTTAAAATAAAATAAGTTCAGGAGGGTAATAGGACCTTAGTATAGTATAAGTGTGTCTCTGAGATTTCGGCAATAGGTTGAGGGGGTACTTGTGCATAATCCCTATATGAATCATGTAAAACAAAGTTATGTATAATTGTACTTATGTAAATTTTTTCAATCTGATCTTAACATAATGCAATGTTTCACTAATAAAATAAATCAAAAGTAGCCGCTTTTGTTCGTTATGTCTAAGTAAATAATTCAACTAATATTCTTCATGTCAAAACTCTTAATTAACTCTATACTCTCCCAATTTAGTCTTCTGCGGAAAAAAACATAATGGAAAAGCTAACCGTCAAAGTTAATAGTATATATTATATAATCAATTCACTATTATAATCATCATATATCATATCATATCATATCATATATTTATATAAGATAGAATCCTATGCTCGGCTATGTGGCGCAACCACAAACCAAGATAACCTTTTAACTTATTTATTTGCAAAATTGGTCTTCCCTTTATGAAAAATTGTGACTTTTACGAAAAGTTGCTACTTTTACAAAACATTGTGACTTTTGATGAAAAGTTGCGAATTTTACGAAGAGTTGAAACTTTTACGAAGAGTTGCGACTTTTATGAAGTGTTGCAATTTTAATGAAGAGTTGCGACTTTTATGAAGAGTTGCAACTTTTATAAAATATTGTGACTTTTATGAAAGGTTGTGACTTGTCCAAAGAGTTGTGACCATTCCGATAAGACAGCATAAGAATTTATTCACACTACCCTTTGTTGTCTATAAATAGAGGGATTTTCTCTCATTTTAACACAACAATAATTTTTAAATTTCTTCTTCTTCTGCATAATTAAATATTTGTCCACTTAGCTCGTGTTGATTGGCTCACTGAAACCATTATTTTTGTATCAACACACCGGTGAATAGAATCTTTCTGTCCTAAGAGGGTCTATTCCTTTATACCTAGGGTACTGGAATGAAATAATTTTCTTAAAGGGGACAATGTGCATTCAGTGAGCTCAACTTTTTCTGTAACACCCCGTATCCAAAACATACCAAAAATAAGTTTTTCAGAAAAATCTGCAGATCTGCAGGTGCAACCAACGTGGCCATCGACGGACCGTAGCCTGACCCATGGTCTGTCCTGCACAACCGTCGATGGGATCAGAGACTCCCAAAAAAATTGGTTAAGTCCTGATCGACGGACGGACCTACAGTCCGTATTCCGTGACCGTCGATCGACACCCCCTTTCATCCACTCTCTGACAAGGACCACGTTGACCAGCAAGGTCCGTAGGTTGACCCATGGTCCGTAGGTCAGACCGTAGGTGGGAATTCGCAGACAGTTAAGGGGGAAATGCAGTTGGGTCATCTCCAAATGATCATAACTCTTAGCACAAAATGAATTAGGTGTACCATGACATACCAAAAGATAGATAATTGAATTAGCTTTCCATAGCCACCGACCTTGCTAAATCAGAGCTCCGAGAAAAAAGTTATGCCCGTTTTAGTAAAGCCCTGTCGAACTGACCCAATCTACGGACCAAATGACAGACCGTCGATTGAATGACGGACCGTCTGTACAGGTCATCGTTTGGTCTGACAACAACTTACCCAGGGGTCTTTTGGTCTTTTCCCATTTTGTTTAAACTCTAAGATACGTCGTTTTGACCCTAAATCGTCAGATTTTAGTCAGCTTAAGCCTAGAAACATAACTAAAACTTACCTAAGTCAAATCATTAATCAAACTTAGAAAAATTAGAAGCAAGAAGGGAGAAAAAAGGTCAAGAACCCTAGTTCAAGAATGCAGCAGGTTCCAGCAGTTCCAGCCCCGAAACCCAAGTGTTTTTCCGTGAATTTCATTATGAGGTATGTGGGATTTCACTAGTGGGTTCCTTTCACCCATTGGGTCCCTAGTTTCCAGTCTGTTCTTGATTCTCTTATTAAGATTAAACCTAGGGTTTCTAGAACTTTGATAGACCTTCATGAATTTATTAAGTATATGTTCCAAATCAGATTGTAAAGTTATTATTCAGATTATCGCATGAATTTCAGATCCCTAGCTTTGTATTTCTTTAGTTCTCGAATTACACATGCTAGGTCAGAAATTTCAGTTAATTCAAATATGCATGCCTCAGTTATTAATGCATTATTATCAGATTAAATATTGCATTCTCAGTTTGCATGTTCAGTTTTGAGCTATCCAGTATTTTACAGAAATTCAAATATAATAAGTTAACTACATAAATAAATAGGAGTAGCATAATACCGAGTTGGACTAGGATTCAGCGTACCCAATTAGTCCCAGAACTACTAGCCAAGTAGGTTGTATGTCCGCTCTGTGGGAAATCAATTTAATGATCACGCCAGCATGTCTTTATACCTCTAACAGGGTAAATTAGGTCCTCTCAATGGGGCAAATACAACGGAATGCATATTTATCTCATGTGATTTTATTATCGGTTATTAGTAGCTCACATAATTCAGTCAGACTTTATTGCATTGACCATTTATCAATATATTCAGTATTTAGTTTCAGCATGTTATAAATTGGTCATTGCATTCAGTTAGCTTAGAGTTTCTATATCATGTTCAGATTATTATACTTGCTTTTGTTCTTGTTCAGTTATGTTTTGTTTCAGATTGATTCTATCCTACATGCTCAGAAACCTTCGAGTGCTGACGCATACGTGCGCTACATCTTCTTGTGATATAGGTTCAGGTTCTCAGCATCCAGATCATGCATAGATCGATTTTCGATCTCCAGTTCAGCAAATTCAGTGGTGAGTCCTCATTCTACGAGGACAACAGTCATGAGTTTCATTTCAGTGTTTTAGTCATTTAGTTTCAGTTCTTGCTAGATGTAGCTGGTGTTTGTCCTAGTATTTCTAGTCCAGTTTAGAGGCTATTTTCATACATAGTTAGTTTCAGCTTAGCGTTGAGTTAATATCTTCTTTGTATTAAACTCATCAGTTTTCATACATCTCAGTTTTAGCATATGGGTATTCGCCATCTTTTCATTTTAAGTATGATTTAGCTTCCGCAACAGTTTATTTTCTTTAGTATGCTCATGATCATGCCAACAGGGTTAGCTTAGGATCACTTGTGGTCTTAGGTTCCGTGTACGCGTCTCGAGGGTAGCTCGGGGCGTGACAAAATTTGGTATCAGAGCACTAGGTTTAAGTGTCCTAGGATGTCTGAAAAGCCGCACTAAATAGAGTCCTTTTCATGGGTGTGAAGTGCACCACATCTAATGAGAAGGAGGCTATGAAGTGTTTTAGGAAAAACTTCACTTTGTTGTTACTCTTATTGTGCATAAGGTATGATCGAATTCCATTATAACTTGACATTCTACGTTTCAGATCATGCCTCTCCGTAGAGCTAACGCTAGGAATGCAAATGCAGCTCCTCCAGTCTGAGATCATGAAGTCTTCAATGTTGAGTTCAGGAATTCCATACAGATGTTGTCTCAGAGTATGACCCACCAGAATAATCGGGTTTATGCTCCTGTGAATGAAAATGGTGGATCAGCAGCAACAAGGATCCATGACTTTATTAGGATGAATCCGCCTGAGTTCTTAGGATCACAGACTAATGAGGATCCTCAGAATTTCTTGGATGAGATCAAGAAGATCTTTGAGGTAATGCAAGTCACTGGGAATGATCGGGTTGAGTTGGCATAATACCCGTTGAAGGATGTTGCTCATATATGGTACACTTAGTGGAAGGAGAATAGGGGTACAAATGCAGCTCCTATCACTTGGGATTGTTTTAGTGAGACTTTTCTCGACAGGTTTTTCCCAATTGAGTTGAGAGAGGCAAAGGCTCAGGAATTCATGAACTTGAGACAGGGTAACATGACAGTCCAAGAGTATGGGCTGAAGTTTAAGCAACTCTATAGGTATGCTCCTCACATGGTTGCTGACTCCAGGGCTCAGATGAATAAGTTCTTGTATGGAGTGTCGGATTTGGTGAAAACTGAGTGCAGAAATACTATGTTAATTGGAGATACGAACATCTATAGGCTTATGACTCATGCTCAGCAGGTTGAGGGTGATAAGATTAGGTAACAGGCCAAGGAGAATAAGAAGGCTAGGACTAAGAACTATGACTATTCTCAGCAGAAATTGGGTGGTGGAAATCGCTCGCAGAGTCAGCAGAAGTTTTCAGCTCCAGCCCCTTCATCAACTAGTGTTCCATTCTCCAAGAATAGGTATGACCAGAGGGTAGAGCACCAGGCTCTAAGTTTCAGGAAAGTGTTTCGGGCACAAAGACTTACCCTTCTTGCCCTAAGTATGGTAAAAACCATACAGGCGAGTGTCTTGCAGGAAAATAAGGATTTTTTGGGTGCGGTCAATCTGTTCACAGGTTGAGGGATTGTCCTTCTAGATAGGTTCAAGGAGGTGGAAATGGTAGAGCTCAGTCTACAACTTCAGCAGCACTAGAAACTCGCCCGACTCAGCAGGGTAACTCATCTAGTATAGGTGGCGGTTAGCGTCAAAGCAGGTTGTATGCTCTTTAGGCTCGCCAGGATCAGGAAGGTTTTCCTGATGTAGTTACTGGTACATTATGAGTCTTTGACCTTGATGTTTATGCATTGTTAGATCTAGGGGCTACTCTTTATTTTGCAACTCCTTACATAGCGGGTCCAATTCAGTGTTAGTACAGAAACTTTCTTAGAACCTTTCTCAGTCTCTACTCTAGTCGGTGACCTAGTTATAGCTAGACGGGTATACAGAAATTACCCTATCATAGTCTCTCAGAAAGTCACCTCAGCAGATCTTGTAGAGTTAGAAATGGTAGTCTTCGTTGTCATTCTAGGCATGGATTGGATACATTCATGTTATGCCTCAGTCGATTGTATAACTAATTTTGTTCGTTTTCAGTTTCTAGATAAACCAATCTTAGAATGGAATGGTAGTAGCTTAACGCCTATGGGTCGATTCATTTCTTACCTTAAGGCCAGAAAGATGATATCTAAGGGTTATCTCTATCATCTAGTTCGGGTTAAGGATTCTAGCTCTAAAACCCAACTCTTGAATCAGTTCCAGTAGTAAGTGAATTTCCAAAAGTGTTTCCAGAAGATCTTCCCGGAGTTTCTCCCGAAATGGAAATCGACTTTGGAATTGATCTCCTTCAAGATACCCAGCCTATTTCTATTCCTCCTTATAGAATTGCTCAAGTAGAGCTTAAGAAATTCAACGAGCAGTTGAAAGACCTTCTAGATAAGGGTTTCATCAGACCTAGTATTTCTCCATAGGGTGCACCAGTGTTGTTCGTAAAGAAGAAAGGTGGTTATCTTAGAATGTGCATTAACTATAGACAGTTGAACAAGGTCACAATCAAGAATAAGTACCCCATCCCCAGGATTTATGACTTCTTTGACCAACTTCAGGGTGCTAGTCATAACTCAAAGATAGACCTCAGATTGGGTTATCATCAGCTCTGAGTCAGAGATAGTGACATTCTGAAAACAGCCTTCAGAACTGGGTATGGTCATTATGAATTTGTAGTTATGTTATTTGGACTAACCAATGCTCTTGCAGCTTTCATGGATTATATGAAAAGAGTGTTCAAGCAGTACTTGGACTTGTTCGTTATTGTCTTTATTGATGATATCCTCATTTACTCTAGGAATGAGGAAGAACATGCAATTCATTTGAGAGTTGTTCTGCAGACTCTCAAAGATTGCCAATTATTTGCTAATTTAGCAAATATGAGTTCTGGTTGCAATTTGTTTCTTTTCTTGGTCACATTGTGTCTAATGAAGGGATCCGAGTGGATTCATAGAAGATAAAAGCAGTGAAACAATGGCCCAGACCTACCTCTGCTATAGATATCAGAAGTTTCTTAGGTCTAGCGGGCTATTACAGAAGGTTCATGGAAGGATTTTCGTCCATTGCCTCACCATTGACTAGGTTGACTCAGAAGATGGTCAAGTTTTAATGGTCAGATGATTGTGAGAAAAGCTTTGTAGAATTGAAAACAAGATTACAGCTTCTGTCTTGACTCTACCAGAGGGTTCAGATGGTTATGTAATATATTGTTATGCATCCAGAGTGGGCCTAGGTTGTGTGTTGATGCAGCGAGATAAGGTTATAGCTTACGCTTCTAGTCAGCTTAAGGTGCATGAGAAGAACTATCCAACTCATGACCTCGAGCTTGCAGCAGTGGTGTTTTCACTCAAGATCTGGAGACACTACTTGTATGGAGTTCATGTAGATGTGTGTACTGATCATGAGAGCCTTCAGTATATGTTCACAAAAAAAGAGTTGAATCTTCGCCAGAGGAGATGGCTTGAGTTCCTTAAGGATTATGATATGAGTGTGCATTATCATCCCGGTAAGGCGAATGTAGTCGCAGACGCTCTTAGTAGACTATCTATGGGTATTTTAGCCCATGTTGAGGAATAAAGGAAGGAGCTAGTGAAGGATGTTCACATGCTTGCTCGCTTAGGAGTTCGCCTTATGAGCATATCAGAAAGCGGTGTAATAGTTCAGAATGGGGCAAAATCTTCATTAGTAGTGGAGGTTAAGGAAAAGCAAGGCAGTGATCCAATCTTCCTTGAACTTAAGGGTGTAGTCCACAATAAGGGAGTGGAGGTTTTCTCCAAAGGGGAAGATGGTGTACTTCGCTACCACGGTAGATTGTGTGTTCCTCATGTGGGTGAGTTGAGAAAACATATTCTTGCAGAAGCCCATAACTCCAAATATGTTATTCATCCAAGTGGCACTAAGATGTACCGCAATCTACGGGAAGTCTATTGGTGGAATGGAATGAAGAGAGATATAGAAGATTTTGTGAGTAAGTTCCCCAATTGTCAGCAAGTCAAGGTAGAACATCAGAAACCATGGGGTATGACTCAAGGGATCGACATTCCTACTTGGAAGTGGGAAGTTATCAATATGGATTTCATCACAGGGTTACCTCGTACTCGCAGACAACATGACTATATTTGGGTGATAGTTGATAGGATGACTTAAGTCTTCTTGTTTTTTGGCGGTCAAGACTACAGATTCGGCAGAGGACTATGCCAAGCTTTACATTAATGAAATTATGAGGTTACGTGGGGTTTCGTTGTCTATCATCTCAGATAGAGGTCCTTAGTTTACCTCTCATTTCTCGAAGTCGTTTCAGAAGGGTCTTGGTACTCAAGTTAACCTTAGCACAACATTTCATCCGTAGATGGATGGACAGGAAGAGCGTACCATTCAGACCCTAGAGAATATGTTGAGAGCTTGTGTGATCGATTTCAAAGGTAGTTGGGATGATCACCTTTCTCTGATTGAGTTTGCCTAAAACAATATCTACCATTCCAGCATTCAGATGGCCGCTTATGAGGCTTTCTATGGGCGTAGATGTAGATCTCCTGTTGGTTGGTTTGAATTAGGTGAAGCAGCTTTGATAGGGCCAGATTCAGTCCTTTATGCTATGGAGAAAGTTCAACTCATTAGAGATAGACTTAAGACAGCCCAGAGTCGTCAGAAATCTTATGCAGATGTAAGGAGGAGGGAACTATAGTTTCAAGTTGATGATTCCATTTTTCTTAAAGTCTCACCTATAAAAGGGGTGATGAGATTTGGCAAGAAAGGGAAGCTCAGTTCTAGATATGTAGGCCCTTACAAGATCTTGAAAAGGGTTGGCAAGGTGACATATGAGTTAGAGTTACCAGCAGACTTAGCAGCAGTGCATCCGGTCTTCCACATCTCACTCTTGAAGAAGTGTGTGGGTGACCCAGCCTCTATAGTGCCATTACAGAGTGTGGCGGTGAAAGATAGTCTTTCTTATGATGATGTACTAGTTGATATTCTTAACCGTCAGATTAAAAGGTTGAGAAACAAAGAAGTCATTTCAGTCAAGGTTTTGTAGAGGAGTCAGTCCGTAAAGGGAGCTACTTGGGAAGCAGAAGCAACCATGAAAGTCAAGTATCTTCACCTCTTTCCTTCCGAATCCACTCCAGCTTAAGGTAATAGTTCCTCTTCAGTTTTACAGTCTTTCATGCGTGAATTCAGTCTTAGAATCATGTTCCCTCAGTTTGTACTTGCATTTTCAGCGTATTTGTATGTTCTCGAAACTTAGTTCTATCAAAAACTCAGTTCTCAGTTTTTAGTAGAAGGGTGTGCAACTTTCTCCCTCTATTTCAGCTAGTTTAGTCTTCATTCGAGGACGAATGTTCCCGAGGGGGAGATAATGTAACACCCCGTATCCACAACAGACTAAAAATCAATTTTTCAAAAAAATCTGCAGATCTGCAGGTGCAACCAACGTGACTATCGATGGACCGTAGCTTGACCCACGATCCGTCCGCCACAACCGTCGATGGGATCAGAGACTCCCAAAATTCAGCCCGAAAAAAATTGGCTAAGTCTTGATCGACGGACAAACCTACGGTCCGTAAGTCAGACTACGGTTCGTATTCCATAACCGTCGATCGATACCCCCTTTCATCCACTCTCTGACAAGGACCATTTTGACCAGCACAGTCCGTAGGTGGGAATTCGCAGACAGTTATGGGGGAAATACAGTTGGGTTTACTTCAAATGCTCATAACTCTTAGCGCAAAATTAATTTGGTGTCTTGTTACATTTTAGAAGATAGATAATTGAATTAGCTTTCCATATCCACCAACCTTACTAAAATCAGAGCTCCGAGTAAAAAGTTATCGTAGTTTTAGTAAAGGCCTGTCAAACAGACCCAATCTACGGACCAAACGACGGACCGTCGATTGAACGACGGACCGTCTATAGAGGTCGTCGTTTGGTCCGACAACAACTTACCCAGGGGTCTTTTGGTCTTTTTGAACTTTGTTTAAACTCTAAGATACGTCGTTTTGACCCTAAATCATAAGATTTTAGTCAATTTAAGCCTAGAAACATAACTAAAACTTACCTAAGTCAAATCATTAATCAAACTAAGAAAAATTAGAAGCTAGAAGGGAGAAAAAAGGTCAAGAACCCTAGTTCAAGAACACAGCAGGGTTCCAGCAGTTCCAGCCCCGAAACCTAAGTGTTTTTTCGTGAATTTCATCACCAGGTATGTGGGATTTCACTAGTGGGTTCCTTTCACCCATTGGGTCCCTAGTTTTCAGTCAGTTCTTGATTCTCTTATTATGATTAAACCTAGGGTTTCTAGAACTTTGATAGAACTTCATGAATTTATTAAGTATATGTTCCAAATCATATTGTAAAGTTATTATTCATATTATCACATGAATTTCAGAACCCTAGCTTTGTATTTCTTTAGTTCTCGAATTATACATGCTAGGTCATATATTTTAGTTACTTCATATATACATGCCTCAGTTATTAATGCATCATTATCAGATTAAATATTGCATTCTCAGTTTGCATGTTCAGTTTTGAGTTATCCAATATTTTACAGAAATTCATATATAATCAGTTAACTACATAAATCAATGGGAGTAGCATAATCCGAGTTGGACTAGGGTTCAGCGTACCCAATTAGTCCCAGAACTACTATCCAAGTAGGTTGTAAGTCCTCTGTGTGGGAAATCAGTTTAGTAATCACGCCAGCATGCCTTTATACCTTTGTCAGGGTATATTGGGTCCTCTCGATGGGGTGTATACAGCAGACTCCATATTTAGCTCATGTGATTTTATTATCGGTTATTAGTAGCTCCTACCATTCAGTCAGACTCTATTGCATTGACCATTTATCAATATATTCAGTATTCAGTTTCAGCATGTTATAAATTGGTCATTGCATTCAGTTAGCTCAGAATTCTCTATATCATGTTCAGATTATTATATTTATTTTTGTGCTTGGTCAGCTATGTTTTGTTTCATCGTGATTCTATCCTACATGCTCAGTACCCTTCAAGTACTGACGCATACGTGCGCTACATCTTCTCGTGATGTAGGTTCAGATTCTCAGCATCCAGATCACGCATAGATTGATTTTTGATCTCCCGTTCAGCAGATTCAGTGGTGAGTCCTCATTCTCCGAGGACAGAAGTCATGAGTTTCGTTTCAGTTTTTTAGTCATTTAGTTTCAGTATTTGCTAGATTTAGTTTGGGCTTGTCCCAATATTTCTATTCCTGTTTAGAGACTATTTTCAGACATAGTTAGTTTCAGCTTAGTGTTGAGTTAATATTTTCTTTGTATTAAACTCATCAGTTTTCATATATCTCAGTTTTAGCATATGAGTATCCCCCATTTTTTCATTTTAAGTATGATTTAGCTTCCGCAACAATTTATTTTCTTTAGTATGCTCATGATCATGCCAGTTGGGTTAGCTTAGGATCACTTGTGGTCCTAGGTTCCGTGACCGCGTCTCGGGGGTGTCTCGGGGCGTGACATTTTCCTTTATGTTTCATTTTATTATTAAAGATCGTGTCATGTTTTTACAATCGTTAATTTATACTTATTTTATTAATTTTTACTTTTGAATACATGTTTTAAACTTTGTTATTTATATATATGCTTTTGATCATTATGTTGAAATACAGATATGTTAATCAAGATTCTAATGTAATCATTAAACTATTGGTGTCATGTAGATTAAAATTTTTAAACATGTAAAATAAATGACTTTAATCTTAATAGAGTTTTCAGTGGCTAAAAGATCCATGGGATGTCCAAGAAGGAAATTTGAGTGTTAAAAAGTAATGGTGGTTACACACTACCTTGGAGTTTTATTTATTCAACATTCTATATTATCGAGGCATTCAATTGATTAGTGACATCCAAAAAATAAAGGAATGTAGTGGGATGGTAAGTGTTGTACTCAACCTTAATCAAACGGTTGGGTTAAAATGTTGAGTTTGAGTCAATAAATTATCCCTCAAAGTAAGATGAATCTATATTAATCAAATATTAAAGAATTAATTATCTTCTTGTAAACTTTATATTAAAAGTCCCAAAAAATAAATTTTTAATCATATTGATCGAAACATAAATAACAAAATATGTCTTTTGTCTATCAAAGTAGTTGTTGGGAAAAATACTACAATATTGATATTATAATGGAATTATAAAATAGTAAATAACTTATCACAAACACTGTGTCGTGGCAAGCCACTGCCTTGAAAGCGATTTCGGCCCGACTCCGGTGCAAATCGTAGTAGCCGGTCACTCCCCAAGGTTCCACAGTTACTCTCAAACACGTGCACTCGTGGCTGAGAGTTTGGAGTTGCACAAAAATAATTGCCTAGGAATCCACAATAGGATGAAGGATTATTCAAGCCAATAAAAGGAAATTGTTGAGGGAGAGTAAATGAAAGATAGGACTTATTTATTTTTATTTTTTATTTTTTCTTCTCTATGTTTAGCTCCCAAAATGATAGTCCTTAAATAGGAAAAACATTTACGTTTCATCCATAAAATAAAATGTAAGAACTAACATATAATTAATATAATGAAACATAACTCTTACTTTAATGACAAATTTGTCATAATACAAAGTAAGTCTTCTGAATGTTTCTTACGAAGTTAAGAAACTAACACTTGAAATAAATGTGAACCATTAATGAGGAAGTAACTTTCCTCTTTCACAATGTTCACATAGATTAATTACGGAGAGTTAAAAGATGTAACTTATCCTTTGCATTAAAAGAAAAAGAATATTATCCACAATCCCCCACTAATGCAAAGATAAAGAATAAGAATAATTTCTGGGCAAAAGAAAGGAACATGTACTTAAGTGTCAATATCTTTCGATTTGAATTGACACATAGTGAAATGAGGCAACAACACATATTCATAAAGTGAAGTGCTCTTGAACTAAATGGACATAAGTTGAGACCCCCACAACACATACCATATCCTTGATTGTTTTATGCAAACTCCGCGATACAACAAAGTGCTTTTATGGTCATGCACACACACCTTGGGTCTTATGAGTGCTCTAGAAAGACGACCCAATTCTTTCATAAAAGGCGACCACACCTTTACACTCACGTAGGTGATTCCATCAAGTCTATCTCAAATAGACCACCTTAAGGCTATAGAGTCATTAAGAGCAAAATAAGCTCAACCTTATAAAATACTGCCTCACGCCGTAGGGATAGAAACTGTAGTGTATATTGAGGCCTAACAGGTCCACCACATTACCTCAATAAATGGGCTTTAGCCCCATCCCCCTCGACGTTTCAAGGATTATTTTCCTTGTCAAGCCTTTGGTCATAGGATCCGCCAAATTTCTTTCGGACCTTACATATTCCAAAGAAATAACACCCAGTTTCAACAACTATTTAACTGCACCATGTCTGATGCGAATGTGTCTCTTTTTTCCATTGTACACACTATTTTTGGCAATTCCAATTGCTGCTTGTGAGTCACAATGAAGAGAAACTGGTGAAGCTTGTCTTCCCCACAAAGGCATATCTGCCAAAAGATTTCTCAGCCACTCAGCTTCTTGCGCTGCCAACTCGAGAGCAATGAATTCTGATTCCATAGTAGAACGTGCTATACAAGTCTGTTTGGAAGACTTCCACGAAATAGCACCTGCACCCAAAGTAAACACATAGCCACTAGTGGAGCTAACTTCATCATTGTCAGTTACCCAGTTTGCATCACAAAAACCTTCTAAAACAGCAGGAAATTTGTTAAAATGCAAACACCAATTCATAGTACCTCTCAAATACCTTAGCAATCGATAAAGAGCATTCCATTGTTCACTATTGGGATTATGAGTATATCTACTCAATCTACTAACAGCATAAGCAATATCAGGCCGAGTATAGTTCATGAGAAACATTACACTCGCAATTATTTTAGCATATTCAGTTTGAGAAACACTAGATTCTTTATTCTTTTTCAAGTGTATGCTAGGATCATAAGGAGTTCTCACTGGAACTACATCAAAACAATCGAACTTTTTCAACATTTTTTCAATGTAATGAGACTGACACAAAGAGAAACCATTAGCTGTTCTTTTGATTTTAACTCCCAAAATCACATCTGCTTCACCAAGGTCTTTCATTTCAAATTTAGAAGACAAAAAGTTCTTAGTGTCATTAATCACATTCACATTAGGACCAAAGATTAACATGTCATCTACATATAAACATATAATGACACAATCTGAACCTATCATCTTAGAATAAACACATGTATCAGATGAATTTACAACAAAGTCATTATCCACCAATGTGATATTAAATTTTTCATACCATTGCTTAGGTGCTTGTTTTAGTCCATACAAGGACTTTCTCAGTTTGCATACTTTTCCTCTTGTCCTGGAACCACAAAACCCTCAGGTTGAGTCATATAGATCTCTTCCTCTAAATCACCATTTAGAAATACTGTTTTAACATCCATTTGATGTACTACTAAATCATGAATAGCGGCTAAAGCAATAAGAGTTCTAATGGTCGTTATTTTAGTCACAGGAGAATAAGTATCAAAGTAATCAACACCTTTCTTTTGGTTAAAACCCCTAATCACAAGTCTAGCCTTATATTTATCAATTGTACCATCAGGTCTCAATTTCTTCTTAAATATCCACTTGCAACTTATGGGTTTACAACCTTTAGGCAAATCATACAAGTCCCAAGTGTGATTAGAAACTATAGAGTCTAACTCATTTTTAATAGCCTCTTTCCAAAATATAACATCTATTGATCTCATTGCTTCATCATAAGTCTTAGGATCTTCTTCTATTAAATAGATAGACACTAATTCATCATTTAAAACATTAATATCAAAATTTTCAGCTAAGAAAGTAGTGATAAAATCAGAACCAAAACTTGTCTCAATTCTACGTCTCTTACTCCTTCTAAGTTCATCTTCATGCTCATTAGAAATAACTCTAGAAGAAGGTACAACATGAGAATTAAAAGACATAGACGTAGAAGCATTATTTTGCACATCACTTGGCACATTATTTTTCAAAGGAAAAATATGCTCAAAAAATTCCGCATCTCTTGATTCACAAATAGAATGATCATTTAGAGACATAAATCTATATGCAGCAGTATTTTGAGCATAACCAATAAAGACAGTATCAGAAGTCCTAGAACCAACATTTACTCGTTTAAAATCAGGTAGACCAACCTTAGCCAAACACCCCCACACTTTCAGAAATTTCAAATTAGGAGCAAATCCTTTCCACAACTCATATGAGGTTTTGTCTAACTTCTTATGCGGGACTCTATTAAGAATATAACATGCAGACAAGACTGCTTCTCCCCACATATTGTCAGATAGACCAGAGCTTAAAAGCATAGAGTTCATCATTTCTTTAAGGGTTCTATTTTTTCGTTCGGCTACACCATTTTGTTGGGGAGTATATGGAGCACTAACCTCATGTATAATACCATTTTTCTCACAAAAATCTTCTAGAGTTTTAGTACTATATTCACCACCCCTATCAGATCTAAACCTCTTGATTTTCCTGTCGAATTGATTTTCCACTTCTGCTTTGAATTTCAAAAACATGCTTTCAGCCTCATCTTTAGACTTAAGAAGATATACCTTAGTGTATCTAGAAAAGTCATCAACAAAAGTAATGTAATACTTTTTTCCACCTTTGCTAACAGTGTTCTTGAAATCTGCTAAATCTGAATGTATTAGTTCAAGTAATTCAGTCTTTCTACTAATAACAGATTTGAAAGGTTTCTTGGCATGCTTTACTTCTACACACAGAGGACATTTAGAAAAATCATCAGTTTTTATCATAGGAATTAATTCCACTTTTCTAAGCCTTTTAATAGAAGCAATATTAACATGACCTAGTCTACCATGCCACAAATTAATAGACTCAACAATATAAGCAGAATTTGAAATGCTTGCATTATTGGCAATTTCTTGAACAATGTTCAATACAAATAATCCTCCACTAAGATATCCCGTCCCAACAAAGTCTCCTCCACGAGAAATAATTATTTTATCAGGTTCAAAAACAAGTTTAAGGCCTACTTTGTTGAGAAGTGCTCCGGAAACTAAGTTTCTACGGAGGGAGGGAACATACAAAACATTGTTCAAGTATAATGTCTTTTCAAAAGTTAATTTAAGCAAAACTTTTCCTTTACCCATTACTACAGCAGTAGTGGAGTTACCCATATATACACACTCTCCATCAGTAGACTCCTCAAAGTCATGGAATAACTCTTTATTGGCACAGAAATGCCTTGAGGCGCCTGTGTCTAGCACCCAGTCAATTTTGTTTGCCACCAGATTTGCCTCAACAACTACAGCAGCAATCACTTCATTACCCTCAGCAAGATTAGCTTGGACATCACTTTGTCCTTCCTTCTTTGAGTCTTGCCCTTTTCTTTGATAGCACATGGCAGCTCTGTGACCAACTTTTCCACAAACAAAACAAGAGCCCTTAAATTTTTGAATTTGACTCTCCGGCTTATTGAATTGATTTTTCTTCTTCATAAGTTCCTTTTTCGAGACTTTCTTCTATTTGCCTTTGAACCTGTCTTTCACAACAGTACTAGAAGATTCAACAAGATTAGCTTTAGAAGAATTAAGAGAAAGTTCTTCCATCTTATCTTTGAGACGGTTCGCCTCTTCAGTCCTCATGTGACTAATAAGTTCTCGGAGGGTTAAATTCTTTTTCTTATGTTTTAATTGATTTCTATAATCACTCCAAGATGGTGGAAATTTTTCAAGCAGAACGTTAGCCTGAAATATCTCACATATCTTCATGTCCTCATTGAGAACATCAGCAGTCAAGTTCTCGTATTCGTGAACTTGTTCCATTATTGGCTTATTATCAACCATTTGGAATTTAATCCATTGACCGACAACATATTTTTTCTTTCCTGCATCATCAGCACCATATTTCTTTTCCAAACTATCCCATATTTCTTTGGCAGATTTATAATTTAAAAATAAATCAAATAAAGGGTTAGTCATATGATTTAGCAAATGTCCTCTAACAATTTTGTTATCCTTTTCAAACTTCTTTTTAAGAACATCATCAACAGTTATAACATTGCTAGAATCAGTAGTAGTGTTAGAACCATTCATAAAAGATTCTTTAAATAAAACATAATCAACTTCTAATTGTTCAAAGAAAATTAAAAGTTTTTGTGACCATCGCTTAAAATTATTTCCATCCAAAGGCTCAAGTTTTGACAAATCATTAAAAGTTTTGTTCAAAGAAATAGCCATTATCAATATTGTATGTTAGTAAAATCGCTTTCAAACTGTTGGGAAAAATACTACAATATTGATATTAGAATGGAATTATAAAATAGTAAATAACTTATCACAAACACTATGTTGTGGCAAGCCACTGCCTTGAAAGCGATTTCGGCCCGACTCCGGTGCAAATCGTAGTAGCCGGTCGCTCCCCAAGGTTCCACAGTTACTCTCAAACACGTGCACTCGTGGCTGAGAGTTTGGAGTTGCACAAAAATAATTGCCTAGGAATCCACAATAGGATGAAGGATTATTCAAGCCAATAAAAGGAAATTGTTGAGGGAGAGTAAATGAAAGATAGGACTTATTTTATTTTATTTTTTATTTTTTCTTCTCTGTGTTTAGCTCTGATACGCTCAAACTTACTTCTCAAATAAGAAGTAAAGCGGTCGTATCAAGTAAAGAACCCAACTAATGAGGTTGGGATCGATCCCACAAGGAAAATAGTTCAGACTTAACTTTATTTTATTATTACTATTATTTAGCCAACTGTTTTCCAATAAACCAAAAGACAAAAAGGGGGGTTTTATTTCTAAATTAATGAAAATAATTAACTAAATAAGAATGAACAACTAACAATTTTAACTTTCGGAGTTTTAATCAAATTGTAAAATTAACTAGGGCTTTAGTGTTCCCCAAAGGTTCCTAACTTGGTAAATCTAACTATAACATCTCTATCCTGATATCTTGCATGTAAAGTGATAAGTTATGTATCTCTAAATCCTTGGTCCGGCATCTAGAGAATTTCACTCCGCACCTTGGTCCGGCTACGTGTGTTGCTATACTAACCCTTATCTTTACCTCATATTAAACATCGTATTCGGTATTTGACTAAGCTATTAACTCGTACCAACCAATACTAGTCTATTAGATAGTCTACACTAAATCTATGTTGATAATTCTTTTCCTATTATCTACCTCCTTGGTCCGGCAAGTAGCATTAAGGCGAGTTCTAACGTTGGCCACCGTTAAAAAGAATTCTAAACGAAAGAATTATCAATACATGCAAGACACCACTCTAGAAATTGTTATTGAAGTTAGATTTCTACCTTGTTATTCACCCATGGTTCCCACAACCCTAGCTATGAGGTTTAGTTACCCATGTTCGTAATTACACAATTCATATCGTTAATGGAAAAGTTCATGCACTTACTTTTATGAAAACGAATAATTTCCCAGAATTCAACTTGATTAATCACCGAAATCCACAACAATCAATTCCCGGAAAATATCTTAATTTCCAAAATCAAGAGTTTACTAATATAATCGAAGAACTATAAACTAAAAATTATCCAGAAAGTCTAACCTCAAAAACGAGGTTTTTCCAACTATTTATAAGAAAAATAAAAACCTAATCAAATAAGGATTCTATTTACTAAAAATCTGTCCAAACGCGTCTGGGTCGACGGACCACGTGACGGACCGTCATGGACACGACGGACCGTCATAGCCTCCGTCGTCCCATACTTCACATCTTCTCACGTTGCTTTCTTCATTCCCCCCGACGGACAGGTATGACGGACCGTCGCGAGCATGACGGCCCGTCGAGGGTCTTCGTTCCAATACACTTGAACTTTGGAATTTTGGGTACTGGGATTACTCTCTGATAATTACGATGAACATGCAGGACGGACCGTCGTATCTGTGACGGTCCGTCACGAACTTCCGTAATCCCACACTTGGTCAGACTTCCCCAAATTTCCTTCAGCAACTTCTTCCTTCACTACGATGCCACCTACGGACCGTCACAGCCTCGACGGACCGTCATAGGCTCCGTAGGTGGTCTCTTCTGCAATTCTTTCACAAAAACTCCCGCGTTCTTCCTTAGACAGATTTTCTGCAAACAAAGATAAACTTATATCAAAATCAACACAAAAAGGCTCTCGACACACACTAAACTTAAGGAAAAAGTATTAGAAATACCGTGAAACCACGGTACATCAAGCTCCCAAAATGATAGTCCTTAAATAGGAAAAACATTTACGTTTCATCCATAAAATAAAATGTAATTACTAACATATAATTAATGTAATGAAACATAACTCTTACTTTAATGACAAATTTGTCATAATACAAAGTAAGTCTTCTGAATGTTTCTTACGAAGTTAAGAAACTAACACTTGAAATAAATGTGAACCATTAATGAGGAAGTAACTTTCCTCTTTCACAATGTTCACATAGATTAATTACGGAGAGTTAAAAGATGTAACTTATCCTTTGCATTAAAAGAAAAAGAATATTAACCACAGTAGTGTCATTGACTGCGTATGATTTTGAGTAAAGGACTTGTCAAGACATCATTTAATCCAAGTTATTTGAGCGACATACATTATTTCATTGAAATCCAAGAGATATGTGTTTACATTTTAATAAACTTATCAAGTACACGACTAATTATATAAGATGTATAATATTTAGATCCTGTATGTAGAGGCCTTGAATAGGTGGAAAACTCTTGCGTTGATGAACAAAATGTTTGTACCACTTTTTGAAAATAAAAATATACACAATGAAATAATTACATATCTTTTTGAAAGACTTTGATGATGAACAACTACGGTAAAATGAAGAATTAATAACAAAATCCATAAACACTATGTTCAAAAGTAGATTATTGACGTAATTCAACACCGCGCGAAGCGCAGACAATTTACCTAGTTCATAAATATTGAAATTTCAAACATATGTACATTTGCAAGCATCCTATCTTGGTCCTCAATTGATTCTTTCCCTTGCTCAAGCACAAATTATGGGACAGGTGAATCCTCTATATATAGACAAAAAAAAAGTTAAAAATTTCAATCTTTATTACAATAGTCTTTTTTCACTTGTTATATTAATTACTTAAAATATTTATTCTACGTTATCAATTAGTACTTGTTAAATAGATCTATCAATCAATTAATTTTATACAATTATGTAACAAAATGTTTCCCTATTAAACTTTAATGCATAGAAATTACGCTATAAACCTCCTTTTTACATGAAGTACTGGTAACGTCTATATATAAAAGGAAAGAAATCGAGATTAATTTATGGAAAAAAATGTGCAAACACTATGGATAGATTGTGTAAAATAATTTTACACGATCACATTCCTTAAAATGTGATAATAAGTAATTCTCTATAATGAACATTAACGGCAAAACCTAAAAAAAATCATCATTAATGCATAGAAATTAACCTATGAACCTCCTTTGTACATGAAGTATTGATAGCATCTATATATAAAAGGATTCAAATTTAGATCATCTTATAAACAAAAGGTGCAAAAACCATATATAGATGTTGTACAATTATTTTACATGATCACGTTGCTTATGATGTGATAATAAGTAATTCTATAATAAACATTAATCGCTAACAAGACAAATTACATAATAAACTATTATGATAATTCAATTTAGGAAAATTTAATATGTGACAATGATGTATGTTGAAATGTTTATGTTGTTTTAAGGTTATTAAGAGTATTATATGTTGTGTATATTTAAAGGAGAGAGTGCAACTTTAAGATACGTGCATAAACATTTTTAAATTTTATTCGGGATTGTTTATAAGAATAGTTTATCATGTGCTAAGGAGCTCAATCAAAATATGTTATTGTTTGAACTACAATATTCCCTGGTGTGGAACTTAGGAACTCTGATGGACCACCATGCATATCTTTGGGAAAATAGCTATTGTAATTCCTTATAATATATTTGTCTAAATTTACTCCCTCTCTGAATCTTTCTCAGTACATAGTTCTTTATGTTTGGTTGATAATTATTAAAGTTATTTTGATGCAACTACTTTACCATTAATTGTGTAGTAGAAAATTCACTCAACATGATAAATAAATTAAATTTATCTTATGAAACTAATTCAAAGTTACATAGAATACATAATTGATAAAATTTCTTTGTTTTGGTAATATCAAATATTTGTCAAGTGATATAGCTTTTGATTAAAATGTATTTTCGATTCACTATTTTCTAATACAAACTTTAAGTAAAAATTAGACATCGGTGTGCAACACGTGTGTGCGCGCGTGCATGCACACATATGCGTGTGGGTGTACGCGTGCGCGTGTATGTGCGTGTGTGAGTATGTGTTTGGTGTATGCAAATCCATCGAATTAAATGTCACAACATATATTATTTGAACACATAGTCATAAATACAATGAGCACATAACTAAAAAATTTAAATATCAAACTCATCAAATTTGAATTTTAGATCTGTGTCTACTTGTAGTGTCAAACTATGTTAGTTTTCAAATCGGATCAGCAAGTCCAATCATAGCTTTCAATAAGAGAAACATCTTTGGTTGCCTAATTGGATTAATTAATCCAATGGATCATATTAGAATCGCCAAAGCATAAAAATATAATTAAGTAAAAATATAGTTATATATTTTCTCTAACACTTTAAGCTTTTAGATGAGATGATCACACACAAATGATTACATTAAAGTTTCGTTGCTTGTCATATAAAAAATATTGTTCTTGACACATAAGAAAAATAATTGGTACTTCACACATGTGGGACATGTTAAAAATGTAATTAAGTGAATAAAAGTGTACGCTCTCTGTGTATGATATATGGACTTCTGAATTGTAATTGACAATTAATGAGTTAAACGGTGTGAAATGTGAAGATCTTGAAATACATAATATCAAGTTCTTTAAATTTTTCAAGATATCCAAGTCAAGATTTATTGTTTATGATTAATTTTTTTTCTATTTATGAAGAATTAATTTAGTTTACAAAAGGAACATTTGTTGGAAAAATTTCTTATTTTATTCATCTTTTTATAAAACATAACAAAAAAAGGTCACACCTCCACGGGCAAATCCCAAACTTAACTAGCCCATTACCAAAAAAATAAACAAATAATCAAAAAACAGAAATGAATAAACCTAGGCCCAAACAAAACCGGATAGTGAAGTATATCTATTCTGAGGTAGGGTTGCTTTCTCCTCTCTTCTTTTGATTTTATTTTTTCACATAAGAATGCTTCCTCCTTGGACTAATCCATCATTTTGTCTTCTGTTGCTATGGAAAGAATCAGCTAACAAGAGTAGGTATCATGGTTTCTGAATTTGTCCTCCTTGCTAGCTATCGACTTAATAGTTTATTTTTTGTGGCGTTGTCAGGTTCCATGGGTTGTGCTTGTTGTTTTTTTACTATTGGATCTTGTCTAAAGGAGAAAAACCTCTTCACTTGGTAAGTCCTGTCACTTGTTTTGTTCTTTATCCTTTTCCTCTGGCGTATCTATCTATCTTTCTACATGTGGTCATGTGAAAAAGTTCATGGGAAGCTCTTCTCTGCCACCCTTTACTAGTGTTGATGATTCCTCTAGGTTTAATAAATCAATTCTTGACTCTTTATCCCCCATTTTTTCGAGTCCTTTTTAGTGGCTTAAATAGTATTTCCCCCATTTTGTTGCCTCCAAGGGTTTTGTAAATATTCTTCTTCTGGAGAAATTAATGTTGTACCCTTTCCTTAGCCCCTATACCCTTAAAGTTGATACTCTTAAGTACGGGCATAGTAGTTTGTAGTTGTTGATGATTCTCCTCTCATTAGCCTCCACGCTGTGGGAATCCCCATAAGACTATGTTCACCTTCATTTTAGGTCTGTAACTTGTCCATTTTATAAGCATATTAGACCAATTAACAGGACAATACCTATGAGTCTGCCTTAGTCTTGCCAGCATATACATGTTCATGTTACTGATGTCTTCTCCCCTTCATGCTTTATCCTGTTTTTTTTTCTCCATGATTCTTATATTACAATGCTGGGTAGAGCTCTGTAGAAATGTCTCATATCTTCCAAACATTTATGCCCAACCACAACATTATAACTCTCTTAATTGAAGTCCATCGATGTTTAGACCTGCAAAAGAGCAAAGGTAGGACCAAGTTCGGGCAGATGAATCAGATTTTAGAAACAAATGAGCTAGTGTCTCTTGGTGAGGTCTTTCACAACACCAAAATTTGGTGCCCTCTACACCCCATCTTCTCACTCTATCATCCATTTTTAAATTTGTAAATTTGGTGCCCTCCGCACCAAAAATATATTGAATGGTGCCTACTACAACTCTTCTTTGATCTTATACTGATAGAGAATAGTGAAAGCTCATTTAACTTGGCTGGCTATTCCCGCTGAGTCAATCTTACAGTCGGAGGATATAATGGTCTCTTATGTCTATCTAGGTTAAAGTCATAATCATCTTTAAATAATATGTTAAGTCTTTAAAGCGAATGCATTCTGCCCGCAAAATTACCGGAGTCGCACTATCAATTTGTACTTAATTCACAAACCTTTTGAACTATGCCAAACTCAATCTTGCTTACCATAAATACACAAGTTGATCTTAAGAAAAAGGAAAGGAAACAACCAATAAATAAATGGAAGCTAAATGCTGAAGATTGTATGTAACGACCTGCTTAGTCGTTTTGAGCAGCAGATTTTATTTCTGGAAAACTGTCTGAGACGACGTATCCAACGACGGACCGTCATGGGCACGACGGACCGTCGAGGGTGTCTCGTTCCAAACACTTGGAATTCTTATATTTGAGTGCTGAAATCAACTCTCTGAACTCTGTGACGGACCTGCAGGACGGACCGTCACAGACATGACGGACCGTTGTGAGGTTCCGTTTCAAAACACTTCAACTCTTGAGAATTGGGTACTGAGAGCAATTCTCTGAAGTCTGTGACGGACCTGCAGGACGGACCGTCACAGACATGACGGACCGTTGTGAGGTTCCGTTTCAGAACACTTCAACTCTTGAGAATTGGGTACTGAGAGCAATTCTCTGTCCGTCGTGACGGAAGTGCAGGACGGACCATCGTAGGCACGACGGACCGTCACAGGTTGCGTAATCCCAGTCTGGGTCAAATTTCTGGGTAAGTTTTAAAGGGGAGTTTTGGACTATTCTTGCTATAATTATAAATTTTAGTGGGTCAATGTTAAAAACTCAAATCCTTGGAGGTGTAAAGGAGATGACCTTGAGCTATTTAGTGGGTGGTTTCCTCATCTTTTATACCTAATTAGATGCTAAATTGGGGAAAAGAGAGAGAGTTTGGGAGAAGAAAAAATAGAGAGAACAAGGAGAAGAGAGGAACGATCTATAGAGAGAGACAACCAAGAGGAACCAAGAAGCTTGAGAGATTGCTTGTTTGATCAAGGATCCTTGGTGAAGGTAGGTTATGGTTGATACTATTTGTAGTAAACTCTTAATAGTGAATGATATGTATTGGTAGTATTGTAAACCCTTCTATATGCTTAATCTTATGCTTTCATGAATGTGATTATGTGTTTGTGATAAAATAAGCTTAATGAAGCTTTGAATCCAAAATCTTGAAGAAACCCTAATTCACCTTGTTATTGATGATGCCTTGGTATAAAAGAAGGCTTGATGAACTAAAGTAATGAGATTGGTGATGCCTTGGTATAAAAGAAGGCTTGATGAATTGTTAGAATTAGGGGATCGGAGTGTCACGTTCCGACACATAGTATTAGTGGGTCGGGTGTCACGAACCGACACATAGAATTAGGGGATCGGAGTGTCACGTTCCGACACCTAGAATTAGGGGATCGGAGTGTCACGTTCCGACACATAGTATTAGTGGGTCGGGTGTCACGAACCGACACATAGAATTAGGGGATCGGAGTGTCACGTTCCGACACATAGAATTAGGGGATCGGAGTGTCACGTTCCGACACATAGTATTAAGGGATCGGGTGTCACGAACCGACACGTAGAATTAAGGGATCAGAGTGTCACGTACCGACACGTAGAATTAGGGGATCGGAGTGTCACGTACCGACACATAGTAGTAGGGGATCGGAGTGTCACGTACCGACACAAGAGGAAGAAAGATAATAAATCTTGAGAGATGTTTATATACTCAATGTAATGAACCTAATTCCCAAATGAGTGTGGTATTGAGGCTTGAGTCCTCATGGATGAACTTGGTAGTACTTATTGATGATTATAGTACTTGTTACTACATGTTGAGTATTGTAGTTGATTTATGATATGAACTGATATATACTGTTTTCTATTTTGAGTTGGCCGATGATACCTACTCAGTACTTGTGTTTGTACTGACCCCCTACTTGTTGTTTCTTTCTTTGTTATTTGGGGAATGCAGCAAACGTACCGTCGTCTTCAACTCAGCAGCACTTCTAGCCAGTCGTCACTACACCGGATTTCAGGGTGAGCTAATGCTTCTAGCTTGGACTGGATCTTCTCTTCAATGTCTTGATGCCTTGAACTTCCGGCATGGACTAGCCTTTTATTTATTTTAGCTTCTTAGATACTTCTAGATTTGTAACTTGAGGATAGATGTTCTTGTGATGATGACTTCCAGATTTGGGGATAATGAGTTTTAAGTCTTCCGCTTTGTATTTTTGTTCAATATGTTGGAGTTTTAGATTGGTTGGTTCGCTCACATAGTAGGATAAGTGTGGGTGCCACTCGCGGCTAGATTTTGGGTCGTGACATTGATGTGATGACTTTCAGGTTTTGGGTAATGATATTTAGTAACATTTGAGTTTCCGCGTTACGCTTGTAAGTTAGGTTAAATTGGTTGGTTCGCCCACTTAAGAGGTTAAGTGTGGGTGCCACTCACGACTCGATTTGGGTCGTGACAAACTTGGTATCAGAGCGTTAGATTCGGTGATCTCATCACACAAGGACAAGTCTAGTAGAGTCTTGCAGAACGGTATGGGGACGCCTTTACTTTTCTTTGAGAAGCTATAGGACTTTAGGAAAACTTCATTTCTTCTTTCTTTTGTGCTGCTACTTGAATTCAATTGGTATCTAGGTGATACAAATTGGTATCTGAACTTCTTCACTCTATTTTGCACATGGCTAGTACTAGAGCAGTAAAACTGGAAACACCAACGCTAACAAGAGAGGATGTGTACTTAAAAATAGATATGTTTCCACGATTCACTATAGACATGTAATTACTAGTGACTAGTATGGTCTTTTTATTAAGTTCTTAAAGTTGAAACCCCTATTCTTCTTGGGTAGCATTTTCTGGCTTCTTCATGGAGAAGTATATTCTCCGGATCTTACTGAATATGAGGTAGATGGGGTGAAGCCAGATGACTTTGCCAAGGTGATAACATTCAAAAAGTTCGTAAGGAACGGCTAGGTAATGAATATCATTACTTTGAAAAATATAGTTAGTAAAGTTCTCATAAGATATATGGATTGCTTAGTGAATAATGAAATTTTGTTGAGTCAATTGAGGGCATATTCTCTACTAAGATTTTATAGATTAAGTGTGTATCTATATCTATATATATATATATATATATATATATATATATATATATATATATATATATATATATATATATATATATATATATATATATATATATATATATATATATATATATATATATATATATATATAAAAGTCATGATACGACTACCACAATAATCTAGATGTTTACTTGGTTAAAGTTATGATGTATGTTAGTTTTATTATTGACCTGATCTAAGAATGAATTTAATAATGTTTTGGATCTATTCAATGGGTAGAAATGTGTTAGCTATTGGTGTACGATCTCCTCGGTAGGTAAGATGTTTTCTAGTGAAAGATATAACGAACTTTTAAGGTGTGATAATAGAGTTATGGAAAATGAATACGTCAATTGTCAAGTGTGAATACTAACTATTTCAGGAGTTGTTAGTTATAAGACGTATTTAGATAAGGAGATTCTGTGTTTCTTTAACATTTGAGAAACCAACTACTTTATTACTACAAGCACTTGGATTGCATTATTTTTATGGAAAATTTTAGTGTGGATCTGTGGTACAATATTAATACATTTAGATTGTGAAATGTATCTTGAGGGTTCTGAATGATGACTGCAATTTTATCTTAAGCTTCAAAAGATAGATTGATACTAGATTGACAAACTTATAGGGAAAGAAAGTCCTAGTACGTATACTTGGGTGAACTAAATTGAAGATTTTAGTAAGAAAATGCTTATAAAAGTGAGTTAGTCTCTCAAATTTGATTAGTATACTTGAGTTTAAGGTGTCAGGTCGAGGAAAAGGTTCACTTCTTGGTGATGAAAAGGTTTAGCTAAGCATGATGGTAAAAAGAGTCTGTAAGAAATTATAATTGGGATGAAACTATATAATAAGGATTTGTCAGTAAAATGAATTTTGTATGGTAATAAAGACTTGTGAAATCTAAGGTTGTGATTTTCTACTGTTTAGTGAGTAATGTGGTTGTATGGCAAGTTTTAAGAGCTGTTGGGGCACCGCATGGATAGAATTTAAAGGAGATAAAGTCATAATTAAAATAACATAAAATTTGTGGGATGTGTAGCCTTCTGAAATAGGGAGAGCAGGAATTTTTTTTCCCTCTGATTGCAAGGACTAAAAATGTATTTTTGAGTGGGGTGACAAGTTTTGTTGTAGTGTTGAATTTAGTAATGAGTGTGTTTGAAATTTTAGCGAAAGATATAGTAAGATCTATGAAGAGGCGATCAATGATAAGTTAAGATACACGAATTCATAAAAAATTTCAAGGTACGAGCTAATGTGGATAGATAACGGAATTAGGTTGCACAATTGAACTTCACCAAAAGAGAAGAACGTAATGGTTGTAAGTTCATTCAAAATGTTATAACAAAAGATTAGACTGAAAACACTTTCAGGTATTGATCCGTAGATTCGTCTAAATACATTAAGAAAAACACCACCTCTATCTTACTATCAGAAAGATAACATAGAAAAATTTATCTTTAGTTTAAAGTTGTTACGCTGATAATCATCCATGAATTAACAATGCAAGCAACCAAATGTTATCTATAACTGATTTAAGTCTAGTAATCAAGTAGATCGAAACATATATTTATTAATAATACGCACAACTTCCATAAATAACACCCAAAAACTAAGAATCTTTACTTACCTCTTTATGGCTGAGGGTAGGACTTGGTCTTGCACCTTAGCCTTGGGTATGCTGTTGAAATCTCTAGTGTGACTCCACATGCGTCAACTACAGTAAGAAGTTCACCCGCACCTGTAGAAGGGTGTCCAGTAAGTTGACAGAGAAACCGTTTAGAGGTTTTCATTAGTGATTATTACATTTTAACATTCTTTGTAAATGTCTCCAAAGCCTATAGCGATATCGAATCCAACGACAAATACCTAATGTTCTTAAAGACTTTAACGCTTTTTGTTAATGTCATAGATATTGAAGCTGAATTTTTTTTTTGTTGTTGTAGTGATTGTGTCCGGTGACACATTTATTTCATCCAAAAAGATACACATGGGACTATACCTTATTATCTCCATTGCATTAACATGGTTGTGTTAATTGATGACAAAAACACTTATCAATCCATCTAAATTCAACTATTAATCAGAGAGTTAACTAACATAGAAGTTGCCTGAATCCCTTCGTCCTGAAACTTGGCATGCGACACTTATCCAGGAAGAAAGACCCCTTAGCAGTTGAGGGTATTTGTTGGAGAGTATGCCACCTTTATGCTTGGTCTTAATTAGTTGTATATTCTGCAAAACCAGCAGCTACATTAACATATCTTAATTTGATTGGCTTCCCTAAAGCAATGTTGGATATCCCACTTTGACTTGGCTAAGAATCTGGAAAGTACGTTGGAAGATAGCTCTCATATTTGAAAGTTAGGAGTACAAGATCATCTTAGGCGGTAAGAATAGGTTACATTTGAATTCTAAATAGTGAGTAACTAGCAGTTGTGTTAATTTTCACATTTGAAGTGGCATGTACTAAGCAAGCCAAAGGACACACCGTTTGAGTCCTTTCCAAACATATTTCAAGATAAACAAACCTAGAAGACCTTAGACTTGAACTTGTGCAAACAGATTTACTTAGGAGTAAAATGCATGAATGAAATTGCAGAAGTTAAAATACTCGATCATTAAAACATCTGAAAATATATATATTTTTTTTTTGACAATCAAAGGCGTAAAGTTTTCATCCAGCAAAATAAAAAGAGATTTGCAAATTATAGATCTGATAATGTGCATACCTTTGCCAAGTATGAAGATGATTCTACACACACCTTTTCTTATGAGAATTCATAGGAGATATCATGAAAATTTATAATTTTTCTATTGACTTAATATTTATCGCATCATCCGCATCATGTTTTGGCTATGTGTGATGGAATGTAGAGACCACCGGGTCTAGTTATTTTTTTTTTAATTCTTAAGTTTTATCTTAATGGCTACAAATCAAGCATTTCGACAACGTTGTTAGAGGTTTTGTATGCTTGGGTGTATCACTAGATGGTGGTTACTTGATCATTTTCATATTCGGATCAGATGAGATCGATTCTCCTGGATGATTACTTGATGTCTAAAGATCATATTTTTATAACGTGAACTTGAGAAAACATTTTGTTGTGACGATGTAACCTTGAAAGATTTATGATGATTTGTGCGTTATAAGTGTGTAGTGGCTGGTTCAGGTTCCCTCCTAGTTGTAACCAATATTAATTCAGAATTTTAAATGATTATGTTAGGAAATAGTTGTCCCGATGGTTGTGTCAAGGTCTAGTCGGAGAATCGGTCAGTTGAAGAGTCCACTTGTGAATAGTTTGTTGTTAGTTGAGTTTACATCCAACAACATTTATCATTAGAGTATCAAGATGACCTCATTTGAGGCACGGTATGAGAGGAGGTGTAGATCTCCAATTGGTTGGTTTGATACTTTTGATATGAGACCTTGGGTACTAATATTTTGAAGGAATTGTAGAGACAACTACCCTTTCTTACCCTCACCTTCCCTTGATCGTTCGAGGACGAACGATGGATAAATTGGTATCTATTGTAACGACCCTCTTGATCGTTTGGAGCACTAGAGCATTTTATTTCATAAAATAATTTTCGATAGATTCTAAATGGGTATTTTGGACTATTTGTAATTAGATTTATAAAATTAGTGGGGTAGTTTTAATTACTTATTTAGTTGATGGTTAAAGAAGATGAAATTAAAATTAATAGTGGTACACTTTTATAATTAGTTACACAGAACAATTAGGGCATTAGTGCTCAGACGTTAAAATCAATTTGAGAATAAGACTTACGGGAAGACGATATGAGGAGCCGCAAGTCTTGATCAAGGTAAAACTCGTCTTCAAATCTTAATGTTCATCGTGATGCAATTTGTTAATGCAGAGGTATACATATGGAAAGCATTAATTGTGTGATGGTGGGGAGGTAATTAGCAGGTTAATATTTGAATTTCATATATATATTTGTCGTTACACGGCCATATGTGTGGCATTAATTTTCAATTGGGTTTCTGCAGAAAATTGTGTCAACAAGTATATGTATAATAATATTGATTAATGCTAAGATAGATTGAGGGTCTAGATATATAATTGTTGGAATTTTACTACGGTTAATAGCAACTATAATTAGGAACTAATGACAAATTCTTGATGCCGTTCTTAGTTCATAATGATTCTGGCCAATAATGTGGTAGTAATATACTCTAATGAAATGTACAGGCTGCATAGAATATGAGTTTGGCAATTGTTGATTACCGTAAAGTTTAAATATGTGATTTCGACCCTTAAGTTTTCTTACGGTTATCATATTATAATTCAAGTTTTGATATGTTTGAAATAGGTAATTAAATATTAGGTATATTATAGTACTTGAATACTATTAAGGTTATGTTATTTGGAGGTTAAGACTTAACCCTAGGCTTGAATTTATGAAGTAGGAAACTTGACATATTAATTGACCTTTAGGATATTAAGAACTTGAATATAGAATTGTGCTTGGTAAATTTTTGGGTTTAGGCTAGACATATAGTAATACGGGTGTCTATAGACTCGTTAACTTACAAATTATGCACATATACTTGATAGATGGAAAAGTTCGGAGGCATTGAGGAAAGGAAAAATATTGGAGAAGTAGCTTGCTTGACTTCGATTCTTCGGTGGAGGTAGGTTATGGTTTATGCTATTTGATAGTAAACTCTTAATAGTGATTGATATGCATTGAATGATATTGTGAAGTTTTCTATGTACTTGATTGTGTGGTTGTGTGGCTTGTTTGTGTGGTTTGTGATTGGTCTGAAATCCCGAGACCGTGGAATTTATAATCTTAAACCATCTCTATCAAAGTAATACATTGAATAAAGAAGGCTTGATGAAATATTATTAACAAATGGAAAAGTGGTGATATTAAATGATAAATTAATGGTATTCTTGGATCGGAGTGTCACGTTCCGACACGGTATTCTTGGATCGGAGTGTCACGTTTCCGACACGATATTCTTGAATCGGAGTGTCACGTTCCGACACGGTATTCTTGGATCGGAGTGTCACGTTCCGACACGGTAATATTAAGGAAAAACATGTTGAATTAATGGAAGATACTCAATCTCAAAGAACTCAACTCCCAAAATGGTTTGATTTGGAGGCATGAGTCCTCATGTGTGATCTTGATACAGTTTTCTTAATACGTGTTTACTTTAATGTTGTTGACACTTGTTCATGTTGTTTGTTGCTTATCACATGTTAAGTGCTATAGTTGAGTTCATACTATTATTCTTTGTATTTTAGTTACTATTTTGGGTTGACCGATGATACTTACTCAGTACATGTTGCCTCGTACTGAGCCCTACTTGTTTTAGTCTTTGTTTTTCTTTTATGAAATGCAGCGAGTGTACCTACGACTTCTAATTTCCCTCAGCTCTAGCCAGCCTCCCGCATATCATATTTCAGGGTGAGCTATCCATTCAAGCTCGTGTTGGGTTCTCTCAGTCATGACATGATGTCCTATACTTTCGGACACATACCATTTTATTCTTTTATTTTGGTGTATTTGATATTCTTAGACTTAGTATTGGAGATTAGATGTCCTTGATGTGATGACTTTCAGGTTTTGGGTAATGATATTTAGTAACATTTGAGTTTCCGCGTTACGCTTGTATTTTGTAAGTTAGGTTAAATTGGTTGGTTCGCCCACTTAAGAGGTTAAGTGTGGGTGCCACTCACGACTCGATTTGGGTCGTGACAAACTTGGTATCAGAGCGTTAGATTCAGTGATCTCATCACACAAGGACAAGTCTAGTAGAGTCTTGCAGAACGGTATGGGGACGCCTTTACTTTTCTTTGAGAAGCTATAGGACTTTAGGAAAACTTCATTTCTTCTTTGTTTTGTGCTGCTACTTGAATTCAATTGGTATCTAGGTGATACAAATTGGTATCTGAACTTCTTCACTCTATTTTGCACATGGCTAGTACTAGAGCAGTAAAACTGGAAACACCAACGCTAACAAGAGAGGATGTGTACTTAAAAATAGATATGTTTCCACGATTCACTATAGACATGTAATTACTAGTGACTAGTATGGTCTTTTTATTAAGTTCTTAAAGTTGAAATCCCTATTCTTCTTGGGTAGCATTTTCTGGCTTCTTCATGGAGAAGTATATTCTCCAGATCTTACTGAATATGAGGTAGATGGGGTGAAGCCAGATGACTTTGCCAAGGTGACAACATTCAAAAAGTTCGTAAGGAACGGCTAGGTAATGAATATCATTACTTTGAAAAATATAGTTAGTAAAGTTCTCATAAGATATATGGATTGCTTAGTGAATAATGAAATTTTGTTGAGTCAATTGAGGGCATAATCTCTACTAAGATTTTATAGATTAAGTGTATATATATATATATATATATATATATATATATATATATATATATATATATATATATATATAAAAGTCATGATACGACTACCACAATAATCTAGATGTTTACTTGGTTAAAGTTATGATGTATGTTAGTTTTATTATTGACCTGATCTAAGAATGAATTTAATAATGTTTTGGATCTATTCAATGGGTAGAAATGTGTTAGCTATTGGTGTACGATCTCCTCGGTAGGTAAGATGTTTTCTAGTGACAGATATAACGAACTTTTAAGGTGTGATAATAGAGTTATGGAAAATGAATACGTCAATTGTCAAGTGTGAATACTAACTATTTCAGGAGTTGTCAGTTATAAGACGTATTTAGATAAGGAGATTCTGTGTTTCTTTCACATTTGAGAAACCAACTACTTTATTACTACAAGCACTTGGATTGCATTATTTTTATGGAAAATTTTAGTGTGGATCTGTGGTACAATATTAATACATTTAGATTGTGAAATGTATCTTGAGGGTTCTGAATGATGACTGCGATTTTATCTTAAGCTTCAAAAGATAGATTGATACTAGATTGACAAACTTATAGGGAAAGAAAGTCCTAGTAAGTATACTTGGGTGAACTAAATTGAAGATTTTAGTAAGAAAATGCTTATAAAAGTGAGTTAGTCCCTCAAATTTGATTAGTATACTTGAGTTTAAGGTGTCAGGTCGAGGAAAAGGTTCACTTCTTGGTGATGAAAAGGTTTAGCTAAGCATGATGGTAAAAAGAGTCTGTAAGAAATTATAATTGGGATGAAACTATATAATAAGGATTTGTCAGTAAAATGAATTTTGTATGGTAATAAAGACTTGTGAAATCTAAGGTTGTGATTTCTACTGTTTAGTGAGTAATGTGGTTGTATGGCAAGTTTTAAGAGCTGTTGGGGCACCGCATGGATAGAATTTAAAGGAGATAAAGTCATAATTAAAATAACATAAAATTTGTGGGATGTGTATCCTTCTTAAATAGGGAGAGCAGGAATTTTTTTTCCCTCTGATTGCAAGGACTAAAAATGTATTTTTGAGTGGGGTGACAAGTTTTGTTGTAGTGTTGAATTTAGTAATGAGTGTGTTTGAAATTTTAGCGAAAGATATAGTAAGATCTATGAAGAGGCGATCAATGATAAGTTAAGATACACGAATTCATAAAAAATTTCAAGGTACGAGCTAATGTGGATAGATAACGGCATTAGGTTGCACAATTGAACTTCACCAAAAGAGAAGAACGTAATGGTTGTAAGTTCATTCAAAATGTCATAACAAAAGATTAGACTGAAAACACTTTCAGGTATTGATCCGTAGATTCATCTAAATACATTAAGAAAAACACCACCTCTATCTTACTATCAGAAAGATAACATAGAAAAATTTGTCTTTAGTTTAAAGTTGTTACGCTGATAATCATCCATGAATTAACAATGCAAGCAACCAAATGTTATCTATAACTGATTTAAGTCTAGTAATCAAGTAGATCGAAACATATATTTATTAATAATACGCACAACTTCCATAAATAACACCCAAAAACTAAGAATCTTTACTTACCTCTTTATGGCTGAGGGTAGGACTTGATCTTGCACCTTAGCCTTGGGTATGCTGTTGAAATCTCTAATGTGACTCCACATGCGTCAACTACAGTAAGAAGTTCACCCGCACCTGTAGAAGGGTGTCCAGTAAGTTGACAGAGAAACCGTTTAGAGGTTTTCATTAGTGATTATTACATTTTAACATTCTTTGTAAATGTCTCCAAAGCCTATAGCAATATCGAATCCAACGACAAATACCTAATGTTCTTAAAGACTTTAACGCTTTTTGTTAATGTCATAGATATTGCAGCTGAATTTTTTTTTTGTTGTTGTAGTGATTGTGTCCGGTGACACATTTATTTCATCCAAAAAGATACACATGGGACTATACCTTATTATCTCCATTGCATTAACATGGTTGTGTTAATTGATGACAAAAACACTTATCAATCCATCTAAATTCAACTATTAATCAGAGAGTTAACTAACATAGAAGTTGCCTGAATCCCTTCGTCCTGAAACTTGGCATGCGACACTTATCCAGGAAGAAAGACCCCTTAGCAGTTGAGGGTATTTGTTGGAGAGTATGCCACCTTTATGCTTGGTCTTAATTAGTTGTATATTCTGCAAAACCAGCAGCTACATTAACATATCTTAATTTGATTGGCTTCCCTAAAGCAATGTTGGATATCCCACTTTGACTTGGCTTAGAATCTGGAAAGTACGTTGGAAGATAGCTCTCATATTTGAAAGTTAGGAGTACAAGATCATCTTAGGCGGTAAGAATAGGTTACATTTGAATTCTAAATAGTGAGTAACTAGCAGTTGTGTTAATTTTCACATTTGAAGTGGCATGTACTAAGCAAGCCAAAGGACACACCGTTTGAGTCCTTTCTAAACATATTTCAAGATAAACAAACCTAGAAGACCTTAGACTTGAACTTGTGCAAACAGATTTACTTAGGAGTAAAATGCATGAATGAAATTGCAGAAGTTAAAATACTCGATCATTAAAACATCTGAAAATATTTTTTTTTTTTTTTGACAATCAAAGGCGTAAAGTTTTCATCCAGCAAAATAAAAAGAGAATTGCAAATTATAGATCTGATAATGTGCATACCTTTGCCAAGTATGAAGATGATTCTACACACACCTTTTCTTATGAGAATTCATAGGAGATATCATGAAAATTTTTTATAATTTTTCTATTGACTTAATATTTATCGCATCATCCGCATCATGTTTTGGCTATGTGTGATGGAATGTAGAGACCACCGTGTCTAGTTATTTTTTTTTTAATTCTTAAGTTTTATCTTAATGGCCACAAATCAAGCATTTCGACAACGTTGTTAGAGGTTTTGTATGCTTGGGTGTATCACTAGATGGTGGTTACTTGATCATTTTCATATTCGGATCAGATGAGATCGATTCTCCTGGATGATTACTTGATGTCTAAAGATCATATTTTTATAACGTGAACTTGAGAAAACATTTTGTTGTGACGATGTAACCTTGAAAGATTTATGATGATTTGTGCGTTATAAGTGTGTAGTGGCTGGTTCAGGTTCCCTCCTAGTTGTAACCAATATTAATTCAGAATTTTAAATGATTATGTTAGGAAATAGTTGTCCCGATGGTTGTGTCAAGGTCTAGTCGGAGAATCGGTCAGTTGAAGAGTCCACTTGTGAATAGTTTGTTGTTAGTTGAGTTTACATCCAACAACATTTATCATTAGAGTATCAAGATGACCCCATTTGAGGCACGGTATGAGAGGAGGTGTAGATCTCCAATTGGTTGGTTTGATACTTTTGATATGAGACCTTGGGTACTAATATTTTGAAGGAATTGTAGAGACAACTACCCTTTCTTACCCTCACCTTCCCTTGATCGTTCGAGGACGAACGATGGATAAATTGGTATCTATTGTAACGACCCTCTTGATCGTTTGGAGCACTAGAGCATTTTATTTCATAAAATAATTTTCGATAGATTCTAAATGGGTATTTTGGACTATTTGTAATTAGATTTATAAAATTAGTGGGGTAATTTTAATTACTTATTTAGTTGATGGTTAAAGAAGATGAAATTAAAATTAATAGTGGTACACTTTTGTAATTAGTTACACAGAACAATTAGGGCATTAGTGCTCAGACGTTAAAATCAATTTGAGAATAAGACTTACGGGAAGACGATATGAGGAGCCGCAAGTCTTGATCAAGGTAAAACTCGTCTTCAAATCTTAATGTTCATCGTGATGCAATTTGTTAATGCAGAGGTATACATATGGAAAGCATTAATTGTGTGATGGTGGGGAGGTAATTAGCAGGTTAATATTTGAATTTCATATATATATTTGTCGTTACACGGCCATATGTGTGGCATTAATTTTCAATTGGGTTTCTGCAGAAAATTGTGTCAACAAGTATATGTATAATAATATTGATTAATGCTAAGATAGATTGAGGGTCTAGATATATAATTGTTGGAATTTTACTACGGTTAATAGCAACTATAATTAGGAACTAATGACAAATTCTTGATGCCGTTCTTAGTTCATAATGATTCTGGCCAATAATGTGGTAGTAATATACTCTAATGAAATGTACAGGCTGCATAGAATATGAGTTTGGCAATTGTTGATTACCGTAAAGTTTAAATATGTGATTTCGACCCTTAAGTTTTCTTACGGTTATCATATTATAATTCAAGTTTTGATATGTTTGAAATAGGTAATTAAATATTAGGTATATTATAGTACTTGAATACTATTAAGGTTATGTTATTTGGAGGTTAAGACTTAACCCTAGGCTTGAATTTATGAAGTAGGAAACTTGACATATTAATTGACCTTTAGGATATTAAGAACTTGAATATAGAATTGTGCTTGGTAAATTTTTGGGTTTAGGCTAGACATATAGTAATACGGGTGTCTATAGACTCGTTAACTTACAAATTATGCACATATACTTGATAGATGGAAAAGTTCGGAGGCATTGAGGAAAGGAAAAATATTGGAGAAGTAGCTTGCTTGACTTCGATTCTTCGGTGGAGGTAGGTTATGGTTTATGCTATTTGATAGTAAACTCTTAATAGTGATTGATATGCATTGAATGATATTGTGAAGTTTTCTATGTACTTGATTGTGTGGTTGTGTGGCTTGTTTGTGTGGTTTGTGATTGGTCTGAAATCCCGAGACCGTGGAATTTATAATCTTAAACCATCTCTATCAAAGTAATACATTGAATAAAGAAGGCTCGATGAAATATTATTAACAAATGGAAAAGTGGTGATATTAAATGATAAATTAATGGTATTCTTGGATCGGAGTATCACGTTCCGACACGGTATTCTTGGATCGGAGTGTCACGTTCCGACACGGTATTCTTGGATCAGAGTGTCACCTTCCGACACGGTATTCTTGGATCGGAGTGTCACATTCCGACACGGTAATATTAAGGAAAAACATGTTGAATTAATGGAAGATACTCAATCTCAAAGAACTCAACTCCCAAAATGGTTTGATTTGGAGGCATGAGTCCTCATGTGTGATCTTGATACCTTTGACTTAATACGTGTTTACTTTAATGTTGTTGACACTTGTTCATGTTGTTTGTTGCTTATCACATGTTAAGTGCTATAGTTGAGTTCATACTATTATTCTTTGTATATTAGTTACTATTTTGGGTTGACCGATGATACTTACTCAGTACATGTTGCCTCGTACTGAGCCCTACTTGTTTTAGTCTTTGTTTTTCTTTTATGAAATGCAGCGAGTGTACCTACGACTTCTAATTTCCCTCAGCTCTAGCCAGCCTCCCGCATATCATATTTCAGGGTGAGCTATCCATTCAAGCTCGTGTTGGGTTCTCTCAGTCATGACATGATGTCCTATACTTTCGGACACATACCATTTTATTCTTTTATTTTGGTGTATTTGATATTCTTAGACTTAGTATTGGAGATTAGATGTCCTTGATGTGATGACTTTCAGGTTTTGGG